>PVKC010009940.1:0-26264 GCA_004027635.1 Crocidura indochinensis | reverse complement strand
CAATTAAACAGTAACAATTTGTCAAGTAACATAAAATCCTTAGCATTGACCATAAAGTTAACTTGATAAAAATAGAGTGTAGAAACAGCTACTTAAATTATCATTGCTTTGTGATAAAGGATACAGTATTTTATCAAAACATGTTTGGTGTTAAAACCCATGCTTAGAAAATTTAAAAAGTGTAAAATGTGAAATAAATTCTTCCTACCTCATTTCTTTTCCTTATCCTCCATTCATTTTGCTTATGATCTCTTCCAAATGTATCATTAAAAAAATAAGCGGATTTATTTGCAGTATAAAGTTCATACTTTATAAACTTTACACTGCAAATAAATCTGCTTATATTAATGTTTTAGAAATGACAGTTTTGCTAAGGATCCTAATACATCATACTATTCTTACATAATTGAAATTAAGCTAAATAAGCAAGCACTAGGTACCATGTATATCAGGGATTCTTCTTACACCTGATGATAGACTTTAAAAAGAAGTGTGAGGTGGTGATATCTATGATCCTTTTTTATGTACAGGAAAGGGAACAGATTTAAAAAATAGATATATAAGTTTAAGGTATTTTAAAAATATGAATTTGTCAACTGGAATTTAGTGCCATTACAAAGCATAAACATTGATGATAAACTAAAAAAGTAAAATAGAGAATGATTGAAAATGATTTAACTTTAGTGATAACTGAATCAACTTCAACCATGAGTAAAGAAAAATAAAACAAATGCCAAAGTAACAAAGACAGGGAAAATAGCCTTGTAGCCATAGCTATAGGAAAAACGTCTAATGACTGAAAATTACCTGATGTTATAAAGAAACATAAATACGTGTGTGTCTAGATAAAAGTTGCATGTGAGTGCATGTACTTAGAATTCCAAAATCCAGCCCACATCCTGTGTACTATGGAGGCTGACTACTAACTTTGAGCTTCATTCTTGTTTGATGTCATTACTGTTGTGTATTCTGTTATTTATTTCCTTAATTTGCTAAGATGCTACAGGATGACTTTAAGCAGGAGAGCTAGATGGTTTCACAAATTTCACTTTATAAAGCATATTGCAAATAGTTTGGAAAATGAATAAATGCACAAATAGAACTGAGACAAGTTTTATTACTGCATCTGTGCAAGTAAAATTACAGTGAAATCAGAAAAGGAGATATGCAATATGGTTTTAGTTTTAAAAATATATTTTAATTGGTGTAGTAAGGACTTATGTAAAAATTGCACAGGAATTTTCTGGTGTTTACATTTATGGTTGTGTAGAAAGTTCTGTCATAGACGAGATTTAAACAGCTTGGGGTAGGAGTTAGAAGACTATGCTATCATTGTATAAAATAAAATCATCTTCAGACTTATTCATTATGACGTATCTTAGATTTAAAGGTAGCTCTAAATAAGTCATTAGATATAAAACACTAGATTACAAGATCAGAATTAAAAATATTAATTTAGGAGTCATGAAAGTACAGACAAAATCAAAAGTTTTAGTCTTGATTTCTACTCAGATAAAAATTGTCATATTACTTATTATTAAAAAATTCAAATTTAGACAATAGTATATTTTATACCAGCAAGTATGGCACATATTAAAAAATGCTGGAAAGTATCTGTGTTGGTGGGTTCATGGTGAAAACGGAAATGATGATTGAAATATTGTCAGGTACAGTTTTAAGGAAAACAGTATCAAGACTTCTTTTTTTTTTGGTTTTTGGGCCACACCCGGCGACGCTCAGGGGTTACTCCTGGCCATTCGCTCAGAAGTTGCTCCTGGCAGGCACGGGGGACCATATGGGGAACCGGGGATCGAACCGCAGTCCGACCTAGGTTAGCGCAGGCACCTTATCTCCAGCGCCACCGCCCGGCCCCAGTATCAAGACTTCTTAGTTATCTCAGAATTGAGCAGCCATATGATCCAGCAATTACACTTCTGGGTATCTATACCATAAAATCATGCATTCAAAAGGATTTTACATAGCGTTATTCACTGCAGCTATAGTACAATAGCTAAAATTTGGATTCAACCCAAATATCTAATGACAAAAAATTGATTATGAAGTTGTGTCAAATATGTATGTGATGTACATATATGTTTTATCTATGTTTACATATACACACAGTATATTACTATACAGCTGTAGGGAAGACAGAATTCTAAAGTGATATGAGACTCTCACATAACCACAATTTACAAAATTCTCTGCATAATTCACAGAGAAGTAAAATATTGAACTTCATGTTCAGTTCAGATAATGGAAATTGGCAGTTATCTATGGAGAAAATTATATATATATTTTTTTGCTTTCAGTTACTACTATGATTCATTCCTTTATACAGTATTATTCCAGGAAGTGCTGAGGATTTGAATCCAGAGCCTCACAAATAAAATAGATGTGCTCAAACCCTAAGCCAGAAGGTAATTCTCTGCAAGCAAAAGTTCCCCATACATATCCACATCCTCACTTGAACTTTTTCTATATTATTCATCTATTTCAATATCACTGTGATATTTATAATTTCCACACCAGGTCATGTTTGTGTTTATTTTGATCAATCTTTTTATTACAAAACAACAAGCCATATGTTCTTGCCTTTCATTAATTAATTAATTATATATATATGTGTGTGTGTTTAAATTATAGTTTAATTATAAAAGAAAATAAAGGAAAAATAGAATATGGTTAGGTATGAACGTGTTTCTTTGACAGGCTTTTAGCATAGAAGATAAGTTTAGGCTGAATTTCAATATGTGGTGCCATAATTTCCTTTAATATTGATATTTTTAGTGCTTCTTATATACCTAATTTCCATCTTCCCATAAAATTAGTAATAGCTATCTAGCTATTCATGAATTAAAAACAAAACAACACAAAACAGCTTTGAAAATTTTAGCAGCCTACTCCCAAGCTTTATTAATACATTGGGATTTAAGAACAAATTATCCATAAGGGAACCTGGATCATTCTGTCTTCCAGACTAAATGCCTTTGAAAGGAATTCTCCATGAAAAATATTGTATTGCTTTTGTATATATGACATAACAGAGTTGCTTTAGTTTCATTCTACTCAGATTCAGGTAAAACCACAACATCTAGGAAAATCTCATAACCAAAAATACTCCATACTCTGTATGGGCAACATAGCAAGAAACATCATAGTCCCCAAAGCAGTCTCTGCACAAGTATACAGCAGCGTTTACTACTGCACAATTAGAGGGCAACCTGGTTTCCAAGAACCCCTGCAGAGTTCACCTGCAGTGTTTACTACACAGGCTTTCATGTTCACAGCAGCCAACAACTTGAGTTAGTCCTAACTCGTCTCACTAACTCTGCCATTACTGGAGGAGCCAGCTATGTATGATTACATATAAGCAAGATCCAATCTACACACCTGCACTGACAGCCCAGAGGATGAATGCTGGGACCTGGCCACTGATATCTCTAAATGCTTCCAGTGTGAGGCCTGTATTGGGAAGTCTCAGGTCACACTATAGTCCAGGTTTTGAGAGAGCTGTTGATGGGCCTAGACCTGGCACTTCCTCTGTCTTGAATCACTAGGTTCATTTAAAGAGCGACTTATTCCCTGGCCTCCATGGCAATTCCATGGCACTGGAAATGCTTTTCTAGTGGCTAATGTGTCTGCAGTGGGTTGGACCCCTGCTGCTGGCTATGCCACTAGCTGGGACTTCCAGTATTCAGAGACAAGAAAGCATAGATATATGCATTGCTCCCTCTCTCCTTGATAATGTGCTATATGCTAGATAAAAAATTTTCCTTACAAGATCCTGCTTACAAAAGAAAATGCTGAATTTTCTGCCAAACTGTTCAATTCTGTTGTTAAATTCCTATTCTTACATATTGGTTTCTTTACTTCAGTATAAAATTTTTCTCTCCTTTACCTTTTGTTCGCACTTTATTGAAATGTATTTCCAAACAGTGTATCAGCACTGAATCTTTGCTTCAGTTTATTATCTTGGGTCAAGAAATTAACCTACAAAAGTAGTGAAGAAAGGACAAGGGAAGGCAGGCAATGAGATCAAGGAAGGAAAGTGATTTTCAGATGTAAGAGCCATCTAAGTCACATTTGCAAAGCTGAATAATAAATTGAGTTGTAGCATTAGACTTGTCAATATAAAAGTCATTTATGATTTTCAATTCAATTCAGGAAAATTAAAATAATATATGACTAAAATAAAAACCAATAACCACATTAACCTTCTATATGTAATATATATTTTTGTTTTTATTCAGCTGCTTCCATATACAGAATATTGAAGTGCTAGAATGCCCTCTTGTTAAATGATTTCTTTACTGTTAAATGCCCTTACCTCATAAGTGAATAATGTTGTCTCATTTAATTTTATTGTTTGACGAAACTCAAGTAGCAATATTAAGTATACCAAATTTGTTATATTTAAGAAGTGTTTCTTGAATTTCTTTGAATTTTTCTGCATCAATTGAATTTTCTAGGTAATATAATTTCTTTTTGAATGTATTCTGCTTCAAAAATATCAACTGTTGACTAGATCAAGTACTAATCTAAAATAAAATGATAGTTAACTATATTATTATTATCAAATTAGTTTTTAGGAACCAAATGTTGATTGAAATTTTTCAAACAGGATGCTTTAAACTTCAAACAAAATACAATTTTGGCTATCTCTATGTACCCTAAGGACAGAAATTATGAATAGCCATATCCACAGAGCAAACAATTCAACTCTGAAATGTGATGTATGATACTGTATGATGTGGTACTCTTCGACGCTTTGATGTGACAGGCAACACTTCTTAGGATACCATTTTGCGATTTTTATCCTAGGTAATATGGCAGGGAAAAGTCATTAGGGAGGGGTGAGAATAGATATGTCAGTGAATCAGACGCAGCATATTATTGCACTAAGATACTGATATTATGAATGCATTGTTAACAATATTATGATATCGGGATTACCACAGGTAATCAAATATATTTTAGCTTTATTAAATCAACGTGAAATTACTCATTCATATTTTTTTCTTTTTGGGTCACACCCAGTGATGCTCAGGGGTTACTCCTGACTCTGAGCTCAGAAATCACTCCTGGCTCAGGGGACCATATGGGACGCCAGGGGATAAAATCACTATAAGTCCTGGGTTAGCTTCATGTAAGGCAAACGTCCTATTGCTGCTGCACCATTGCCCCGGCCCTCCTCCATCATTTTTACAAAATTCTCCATAAGTTCTGGATAATGTTGGTACCAACCAGAATTATTCTTAATAATTCTAATAATCTCTACTAGTTATGTATACTAGTTATACTGAGTGAAATTTCTCTGTGTCTTACTTTTCTAAACCACACTGAAGGAACAATCAATTTAAAAACCCAGTTCCTGCCTAAACATTATGAAACAAGAAACAAGCAGTCATTATGTCATCATAAGCTCTCAGTGGGATCCATTATCCCTCCTCTTCTGAAAACCCTTTCTGCAGCATATTAAATAGCATCCAGTTTAAATTCCTAGATAGTTCCAGTTGAAACCTTGTATTACTAGGTGCAAACCAAGTTTTTACAAAGGAGAAACATATGCTCACTATTTAGGTCAAGTCGTCACTCCCAGCTACATCTGTTATTTTCCAATAAAGTTATTATACAAATATACTCTACAATTTTTAACCATCAGATTTTAAAGGCAGATGGACTGGAGTGGTGGTGCAATGGTTGGGCATTTGCCTTGCATGCAGCTGGCCTAGGATGGATCTTGGTTCAATCCCTCAGCGTCCTATATGTCCCCAAGCCAGAAGCAATTTCTGAGTACATACTCAGGAGTAACCCCTGATTGTCGATGGGTGTGGCCTCAAAAAAAAAAACATAAAATACAGATTTTAGGGGAAAAAAATCTATGGCTTAATGTTACAGGAAAATTCTTGTGGAGCAGGTTTGATTTTAGAATCACATTACTCTAGGACAAATACATTACCCATAAAATTTGAGAGCAAAGCTATTATTTAGTGGAGACAGTGGATTAATTATCCTACAATCTTAATGAATTCTAGTGAGTTTCTTGTAGAGAATCTTGCCCCTGGCAATCATTTACCTCTAGTTATCAGCTTCCTCTAAACCTACCATACAATAACTATGTGCTTAATATACTAAGCAAAAAGTTATAAGATGTCTTGGAGATCTCAATTATAATATCCTCTTATATTTCTGCCTTTCTACATAATGCCAACTTTTCATGACCACCCCATAAGAATAATTTTATTTTCATCCAAAAAATAATAGCTCAAAATTAATTTTTCTTTGTTTTTACATGTTTGTTTATTCTCAATTGTATATGCATAGTATGATCATTTCTATTTGTTGACAATAATGTTTAGAAACTTATGAACTATTGTTGCTAACAATGATAATCAGTATGCTTAGATAATATTGAAAATGGATAACTTTAAAATGTCAAATTAATTTGTTGCAATGAGATGAAGATTACCAATTTTACAATTATTAAAATAGTATCTACTCATACTTTTTGAGCCCTATATCTTACTACAGAGATAAAATACCCTCAAGAATAAAATCTGGGGCTCCAGCAACAGTGCAGCAGTAGGGCATTTGCCTTGCACTCAGCTGACCAGATAGATCTGGTTTGATCCTCTGGCATCCCAGATGGTCTCCCAAGCCAGAAGCGATTTCTGAGGGCATAGCCAGGAGTAACACCCAAGTGTCACCAGATTTGGCCCCCTCCCCCAATAAATAATAAAATCTATTAATTATTTGATACATTCTTTATCACCATTCTTATATATATTGTCTTATATACATATATCTTTGCATACAGACATGTGACTTATATCATGGTACAGACATGATATAAATATTTTATGTCATAAAATGATAAATATAATTTTAACTTTAACATCATGATTTACAAAGTTGTTCATAATGCAGCTGTCTTAGGCATTCACTGTTCCATCACTGATCCCATATCCAGTTTGACATTCTGCCACCATTTTCTTCTGCTTCCAACATACACCCTAAGCTGTCTCTTGGCAGACACAAATGATTTGATATCACTGTTACAACAACATGTGAAGTGAGATTATCAATAGTTCAGGAATAGGAAATCTGTGAAACTTCTTATATCCCACAATGGAATTATTAAAGTCATTGTCTGAATGTTTTATGAACAGTTGTTTGCTAGCTGAATCTTCTATATTACTTTATTGTTGATGATGTATTGAGATTAGTTAGTTTCTATACTGTTTTTCTATCTAGTTTTCTGTGCTCCTATTGTGCTGTCAGTAATCAAGGAATTCAGAGATGTTATGTATCTATATATTATGCTCTAGGAGTACTGGTATATGTAGAACTCCATCCTAAAAATATCCCAGAGTTTGCAGTCTGAAGACAGTGTACTGGTGGTTAGTTACATCCCCTTGGCTTCAAATTTAGTTGTGAATTTGAGCCTTTGTATATATGGAATGTGTGTGGTGTGTGTGTGTGTGTGTGTGTGTGTGTGTGTGTGTCTGCTGGGGCACCTAGCAGTAGAGGGTAGAATTACAGATCCTCTATAAAGACCCAAGCTTTCAACCAGATAAAAGTGTTCCTAGATTTTTGTGTTTGGTATCTTTGCAGAGATTACTTATGAAGCAATAAAGTTGGACCATTTGAATGGTGGCTACTATTGGGTATTTTAAATTATTTTTTGTGCTTATTTTATCAAAAATCCAAGATTATATATTTAAATACATTATGACAGTTGAAGTCAAAATTAGCATGTGCCAGGAATCACATACTTATCAAAAATAAATTAAGAGGGCCAGAGAAATACCACAGGGTGGGGTGTTTGTGTTGCATGCAGCCGATCCAGGATGGACAGTGGTTCCAATCTCTGCATCTCATATGATCCCCCGAGTCTACCAGGAGCAATTATAGAGCACAGAGCCAGGAATAACCCCTAAGCACTGCTAGGTGTGAACCAAAACCCAAAAAATAAAATAAGGAAAGTATTACATTTATTACTTATGAAACATATTTTATATAAAGTATATTCTAGTAACCTTTGTTATATAGTAAGTTATGGGCCTCACTTGTGAGACTATAGAGAAAAGAAATTAGCTGCTGGTACATATGGATAAATGATAATGTTAGAAATTATACACAAGAATTTTTTCCAAAAATTTTAATGCTAGAGTTTCCAACACCTAGTTCTGTATGATTTAAAATATATCATCTTTTACTCTTACATGTTGCAAGCACAAGGCTTTTTTCCCTTATCATTTTGGTTTTTTTGTTTGTTTGTTTTGGGGGCCACACCCAGTGATGCTCTGAAATCGCTCCTGGCTTAGGGGACCATATGGAACCACTGGGGGATCGAACCACAGTCCATTCATTATACGCCAGTCACGTGCAAGGCAAATGCCCTGCCACTGTGTCACTGCTCTGGTCCTTCCATTATAAGTTTTAAAGAGCTGAAAGATACATAAAACTTAAGAGATACTTATAAAAACATGAAAATTGATTATAAACACTTGTTCTAATGCTCTATGACTATTATCTATAAAATAATTCATATTTTATCAACTTACTAAATTTATTTGTATTTTCCATGAATTGAATGTGACCCTCACAAATGGATTGGGAATATCAATCAGTTCATAATTTGTGGGGATCAATACTAGCTATAGGTTTGTTCCTTCAAAAAACTATTTCTAACACCAGAGAATTAAACCAGGCATGAGAGCTCTCAAAGCATGTGCTGTGTCCACAAAGGTTTCACATTTACAAAACTAATACATATTTATAAATTTTCTTCTAAATAATTCAATTTGATTAGTGATTTTACAATGTAAAATATGCCCAAAGCTATAACAATTAAGGTTAATCATACAATGAGGGTCATACTATTCTTTCTACTTTGTATAGCCCCTACATTTTCTATAGAAAAAAAAAACCTAAATATATTTTTATATAAAAGAAATAAATCTGTAAATCTAGATAAAATAACACAACATTTGGGGAAACCATTTGACTAATTTATCAAAATGCCACATACAGATATTGTTTGTTTACAAGTTTATATTCAAAGAATTAATTAGACATGTACACAAACATAAATACAACAATATCACTAGGTTTTGATTTGTAGCCACGGAGCTCTAGATGTCACATGCTGTGGAACCAAAAGGAAATGTTTTAAGAGTACTATAACCATAGTCTTGCAATGGAGAACTTCACTTGAGATGAGGGTTTATCAGTAGAGACAGATCCCAAATATGTTGCTAAAGAACAAAATTATATTGAAAACATTTGAGTATTTAAATACTATCTATAGATGCACATAAACACAGATACACTTATTTAATTAAGATTTTAACCATGGGGCCGGGTGGTGGCGCTGGAGGTAAGGTGCCTGCCTTGCCTGTGCTAGCCTAGGACAGATGGCAGTTCGATCCCCCGGTTTCCCATATGGTCCCCCAAGCCAGGAGCGCCTTCTGAGCGCATAGCCAGGAGTAACCCCTGAGCATCACCGGGTGTGGCCCAAAAACCAAAAAAAAAAAAAAAAACAACCCAAAAAACAAAGATGTTAGCCATGTTTTTACAGATGTTAAAAGGTGTGGATGATATCCCAGACCAAATCCAAGACACAACATGCCCGAACTTGACATCCATCTGCCAAAGTTGAGTTATTGACAAGGAGACCTTAGATATACTCTGGGATATATCACTAGAGTTGGGAGGTGTCCCAATGATATAAAATCAGAAAGTACATGGAGAAAATGATACTATAGCACAATTTTAAGACATTTAAGAACTATCAAATCAGGGCCAGCAAGGTGGCGCTAGAGGTAAGGTGTCTGCCTTGCGAACGCTAGCCAAGGAAGGACCGTGGTACGATCCCCCCACATCCCATATGGTACCCCCATGACAGGGGCAATTTCTGAGCGCTTAGCCAGCAGTAACCTCTGGACATCAAACTGGTGTGGCCCAAAAAACAAAACAAACAACAAAAAAAAGAAATATCAAATCAAGAAATATTTAGCTTAAAATCGGAAGGTTAAATATACACATGATTGAACCTTGGAGTTGTTCTTCAAAAGGTGTTCTTTGTTTTTTTTTGTTTTGTTTTGTTTTGGGGGGGGAATCTTTTTTGTTTTTTGTTTTTGGGCCACACCCAGTGACGCTCAGGGGTTACTCCTGACTATGCGCTCAGTAGTCACCCCTGTCCTGGGGGACCATATGGGATACCGGGGGATCGAACTGTGGTCCGTCCTAGGCTATTGCAGGCAAGGCAGGCATCTTACCTGTAGCGCCACCACCCAGCCCCTAAAAGGTGTTCTTTTTATAACTGAAATTCAACTACAAACGTGTTTGTAATCATGGTGTTTAAATAAAGATTAATTTAAAATATTAATAACCCCAATTCTAAGGAACAAAAATATGTACTGACAGAAACTATTAATTAATATAATTGTCAAGCAAGCATAAGTGAGAATCACTGAT
Source organism: Crocidura indochinensis (assembly GCA_004027635.1). Lineage (NCBI taxonomy): Eukaryota > Metazoa > Chordata > Mammalia > Eulipotyphla > Soricidae > Crocidura > Crocidura indochinensis. The sequence continues at coordinate 15,779 of PVKC010009940.1, read as the reverse complement.
CTAAATATTGCGAAATAGTTATTCTTGAATAAGGATATAAAGCATAGAAAAGTTATAATAAAATTTAAAACTTTCAGTGGAGTCACACAGAAAATCTGCTTTGTCTTTTAAACAGAATCTTCTTTGCTTGTCTCTGTCTCTTGTCTCTTTGCTTCCTCTTCAATCCCCTGTTTTCTCTTGAACAGAATATTTTTCCTCCCCCCTCACATCTATATGTTTCATTGGATTAAAACTCTCTTGCTTCACTAAAAAATAAGAATCACAATTAAAAAATAAATTCTCTGAGAGATGAAGAAGAATGTGATAGCAATGTGAAATTAGATCTGAAAATAGGCAAAATAAAACTTGTGAAAATTTTATAAAGTATGTTTTCTGGAAGGGTATAGAAGATACAGTATAAAATTTCTAAAACACAAAAATATTTGAAATTGTAGATCAATAAAATGACCTCTGTATGAGACTATAATTATCAAAAACCTCAGAATGATTGAAACCTGGTGGACGTAGTACATGAACTAAAAATAGATAAAGGAAGAAACAGCCTATCAGAATCCAAATAGAAAACTATTAAAGCAATATGTAAATAAGAAAAACTCAGACTGGCCTCAGATCTCCTGTTAATGAGATTTTATGAAAGAAGTTTAAATAAATTCTTCTACAAAGTTATGGATGAAAGAATGTATGATCCAAGAATTACTTTCAAGTGAAGAATAGCACAGTTATTTAGGTTCTTAATAATCCAAAGGATAGAGCATATTTGAAATCTTTGAAAACAGACACAAACTCTTTTATGATAATTAAATTCAGCCAATTAAGAGATGAATCAGAATATAGTACTGCAAAAGAAAAAAAAATCCTGGTAAAAGTGCAGACTTTTATCAGTGCAGACAGCACTAACTGTCTAATATTATGATGAAAATATATAGTATAGAATATATGAAGTATATATAGTATATATAAAGTGTAATAAAATACATTTTTGTAGACAAAAATTATACTGTTAATCAGTATTTGTAATTTAGAAGGATTAAAGAGAATGCATATAAACTCATAAATTTTATGGTCAATGATTAAAATTGGAATATGTTAGAGGAAAAATTGTCATTTAATATATTACTGCATGTTTATTAAAATATACCTTATAAAGTATTCCTTTACTTTTGTTCCTTTTTCTGCTTGTGACAATCACAACTAGAATTATATTTTAGTTGAAATGTACTTATTGAGATTATACATTTGGTGGAAACATCGTACTTTTCTTAAGCACGCAGGAGACTTAAAGTTGAAATGAGATCAATAGAGGCTAACTGTAGAGCATGTCTAAAAATATATTATACATGAAATGTCATGTCTTGTCTTTTTTAGGGGAGATTTGGGGCAACATCCAATCGTGCTCTAGGCTCTACTATCAGGTATCACTCTGGGCACTGCTCAGGGGAAAGTATGAGTGCTGGAGTTTGAACCCATGTAGGTTGCATGCTGCACAAGAAATCAACCTGCTCTATATCTGAACACCATGAAATACTTTTTATATAAATTATACTACAATGGAAATTAAAATGTATTTTATGTGTTTATTAAGGACTTTTATTTGGATTTTATCTTACTTAAAAAGCATTTCCTATTATTTACCTATTAAATACATCTTATTGTGTTTTAATCTTATTTAGCATTATAAGATGTTAATCATGTATTTTATTAAAAGTATTTTAATTAGGCTATGATTTAAGTTGTTTGCTATTATTTTTGGTTGCTAGTTTGAAAAAGAACATTTGCATAAAATTGGGGTATTACACAGTACAGATAGATTGCATTTAGACATAGAAATTGTGCCCTTGATAAAATTACATAATTGTTCTCTAAAAATCAAGTGTAACCAAATACAGATTAAAAGCTGTAGGGATGATGATTGCAGCTGTTCACCAAACAGGGTGATTTTTGTCATAAAATGATGAGAAGCAGAGGAATTTAATATAAAAATCATATTCATGTTCAGAGGTATTTTAGGTTTAATTGAGTCTTCATTTGCAGCATTTTGACCATCTTGAGAAATTCAGCAATGTGTTTTATGATTTATTTTTATTAGAGTAACATCCCAGGGCCGGAGCAATAGAGCAGCATTAGGGGATAGCCTTGCACATGGCTAGGTTCCATCCCTGTCATTCCATATGGTTCCTCAGCCAGGAGTCACTTCTGAGTGTAGAGCCAGAAATAACCCCTAAGGGTCACCGGGTGTGGCCTCCAAAAAAAAACAAAACAAAAAGTAATATTCCACTAAACATCATGCAAATTTTAAAATGCAGAGCATTGAAAATTAGCATGTGTATATATGTAAATATATATGACATTAAATTTACCAACAATCTTATTTTTCTTTCACCAGACATTTCTACATTTTATTCCAATATACCAACCCTCTAATCCTTTTCTTCTAAATGTGCTTATAGTCCAAAAAGTTTATTTTTTAGTTAATGCAACTGGTCATTATATAGTACATAAGTAGTTGTACATATGTGCATATATACACATCCTAGAATATTACAGAGTATAATTTCTTCAGCATTTGTTTGCTGTTCACACCCAGAGGTGCTCAAAAGTTACTCTGACTCTACCCTCAAGGATCATTCCTGGAAGTTCTCAGGGGATCAGATGGGTTGTCATAAATAGAATCCAGATCAGTTTCATGTAAAGCAAGTTCCCTACCCTCTGTGTATCTCTCAGGCCCCTATAATGGTGTGTTTATCCATGTTGCAAATCCTCATCCTTCCTTTTGTATAAATGAATTTTATTATATATATATAAACTATATATATATAACTACACCTTTACTCACTGGTGTCACTTGGTACATGGGCTGTTATTAGAATTTGCTTATTAAGAACTAAGTTATAATAAATAGGAAAGTGCACGTATCTCCTTACTAGATACTCAGAAATGTGCTAAGTGTAGCATATGGAATATCTATTTTTGAGGCATCTTAGCAAGTATTTTGCATAATGATTGTATTAATTTATGTTCCTACCAACAGTGTAAGAAAAAGGCTCCCTTCTCTGAACATTTTCCCACTACTGGCTGATCCTTTACTTATGGATAATAGCCATCCTCACAGGTGTGAAATGATGTTTTATTATGTAGAATTTCATTTAAGATCAAAAGATGATGCACATTTTTGGTACTATTGGCTATTTGTCTCTTTTATTTTTTTTGTATCTCTCCCTTTGAAAAGCTTTTTTTTTTTTTGCCCATCCTTGGTCATATTGTTTCTTTAATTGTTGTTTTATGAGATTTTTGTGAATTTATTTTATAATCTGTATTTTAACCCCTTATTGGAATACTATAAAATATCATGTGCCACTTATTAGTATGTCTTTTAGTTTTTTACTTATTGCTTTTATTGTGCTGAAGCTTTTTGTAAAGGTTGATAAGATGGGCTCCAATAACAAAGGAAATGAAAACAAAAATAAATGGGACTATAACATTTCTACATATTCATATCAATAATCATTCCTTATTTTAGAAGGATTACTTGCTCCAGATAATCCTTGCTATTTTATTTCCTGCTCTAACTTTACTAATTAAAGTGTTAGTCTAAAGCAGATGTGTAATAATATTTAATCCTCTCAATAAAGCCATTTTGTTATGTAAACACACAGCTACTGGACAGAACAATTATTTACCAGATGAATAATTAAATTTAAATCTTAAAACTATTGATTATATGAGAAGAGGGATTTTGAGGGAAAATAGAAAAACAACAAGGCAGAAGCAAATACTATGAATTAGTAATAAAGATCAAGGTAGTACATGGATAAAACAATGAATTGACATTCTGGAAAATGAATTTACCAGCTATGCTTTGTTTTATATATATATATATATATATATACATATAAAGATAAAAAATTAGATAAATCTTTGTTTGTGGTTGATAGAACTTACCTAAGAAATTGATGATTTTCTGGTGAAGTGGTTGGTGCCTAAGCATTGTTTGCCCCCAAACCAGTCATGAATAACTTGACAATAATAATGATAATAATTTCATGGTTACTATATAAAATTAAATGGACCTTGGTGATTTTATATTGTATGTTTTTATACTTGGTTTTCTAAATAATTACTGTTTTGCATTATTCATTTGCATTAATATTATTATACAATTAATATATTATTTGTAATACAATTTCAATGATATTAATTCATACTCAGAACTATCCATGTTTAAAAAAACTGCAAACATAAGTTTTCTATTTCCTTCTTGTAATAGAGGTCATAACTTTGAAGTAATTGATAATTAGAAATAATAAATATGAAGTCAGACTGCAAATAAGTTCATTCTTGCTTGGTATATGTACTTAAATAAAACATGGAAAATTATAAAAACTAACATTTCAACATGTTTTTAAGTAGATATGTATTTCTCAGAGTTGCAAATTTTACTTTGTTAATTCTAGTAAGCTAGTTTCCCTAGAAAATAGGTTAGAACTTAATCAAATTATTATTTTTGGCCAAGTATGTGTGGGAAAGAAATTTGTAGAAGAGCTATTGGCTGCCAAATATATGAGACTTAAAGAATAATAAAATTAAGCCTTGGTATAAATGACCATATGTGTCATATGACAAATTCATGGGAGTAATAAAAGGGTTATTTGTAGAGGTAATGCAACTTTTGCTTCTTCAGAAAGACTTAGGGTTTTTCATTGAAATTTATCTTTTTCATCCTTTTCATTCAATTCTTCTTCCCTATAGTTCTTTGAAAATACATTTGGTGCCTGAGCTTGCTTTATATCTGAGTTTCTCAAGCCAGATTTTGTAATACACAAATAAGGAAAATGAGAACTCTGACTCTCCTTGTACCATTTTCTCAAACTATGATGGTTGAAAATAGGTCAATGAATAGGCTTATCGATAATTTATCAAAGTAGTTAAATAGGGCAAGCAACTAGCATGGGGCCCACCCCAAACTCCCTAGTCAGGAAAATGCTTCTCCCTTGTCTTTATTTAATAATAATAAAAGAGCTCCTTGTTTCATTTAATAGCAAGCTAATTATTTCTACCTTGTTTTTGGTTTTTCCTATCTTCTGCTCTGCCATGATTAGGAATCTGAAATGGCAATTTTTATCTAATCATAAACTTAGATAACAATTAATGAGACACTTGATCTGCTGCTTATTAGAAGTCTCTTCATTTTAGGAAATGCTTCTAAATATAAGACTAGGCATTATGTTGATGAGAAAAAATGTTTAAGGTTATTAGAATCAGTAAAAAATGTGGTTGAAATCACCATTCCCTTGCTTAATTAAGCAGGACCCAACTGGGTATCCTTATTTTCAGATTGTTCTGAAATCTTGGAATCTATACTGAGATGGCTGGGCAGTAGACATTATCACTAGCATTGAATGACAGTCCCTTTCTCCCCACAAGTGGCTGTCTCTGTGTTTTGAGGTGTAATCTCATAATTGTTTTGATTTGCATCTCCCTGATAAGTAATGATGTGGAGCATTTTTAATATGTCTTTTAGATAGTTTTATTTATTCTTGACGAAGTTTATTTTCATTTGTTATCCCCATTTTTAAAGTTATTAGATAATTTTTTCTTGTTAAATTTTACCAATGTCCTATTTATAATTGATATTAACTCCTTGTTAAGGAGTTAATATCAATTATAAATAGGACATTGGTAAAATACATTGGGTATTGGGGGATTAATTTCTCCCAAATCAGTCTTCATATAGCCTAGTCAGCGTTTCCTTTGAAATGCAGAAGATTCTCAGTTTAATGTAGCCCCGTTTGTTTAGTTTTGCTTCCATTTATTTGTTCAATGCTGTTTCTTCTTTAAAGATATCTTTAGGTGTAATATCATAGAATGTTCTGCCTACGTTTTGCCTTATGTATCAGTTTAAAGTTGGATATCAAGATCTCCAATCTATCTTTTTTGATTGAATATTGTGCATAACATTAACCAAGATGTGAGCCCTGTTTTTATGTTTGTTTGTTGATTTTTGTTTGTGACTGAGCAGATTTCTTAAAACCACTTGTTGAAATTCCCGAGTCATATCCTTAGGTACATAATCAATTAATCTTTGAGCTAATTGAATATCCTATGCATTTCAACTCTGTAATCTATTCCATAAAGATTATTATATAAGGAATTAGTACTTATTGGGTCTTTAAGATTACAAAACTTGTTCACTACTTATAGTGGGGTAGTGGGGTTTGGCACTTCTTTACCATGTTTTCATTTGTTCTGTATGAGTGTCTTTCCTACATCATTGCAGATTCCTCCTCTATGTGGAGTTCTCTAAAGGAATTTGGTGGGGGTGGTATATTTTCTTGGGGAAGATTGGTTGACTACCCAGTAGGTAAGCCAGGTCCTTCATATGGCCTCTAACCTGTGGAGGGTCATGCATTGCTTTCCATTTGTTCAGAATGATGGAGTTTCACCCATCAAATCTCAGTCTGCACTGTTTTATATTGCATGTACATTAAATATTTTAAATATATCATTTCCAGAGTCTTTTATTGTGAAACTGATAGAAACTTTAGTAAAAATATCTCACTAATTGTTTTAACAAATTAAGATAGATATTCAGAAAAGAAAATCAATATATTTTAAAATGTATGAATTTAATGGAATCAGAACTTCTTACTAATGCAATAATAATCCAGTATCTCTAGAATAGCATATTTCTGTTGAATTTTTTGTATTGTTCCATTATAAAATAAAAAAATTATTTTGTTCCAGAGCTATGTACAGTGGGTAGGACACTTGCCTTACATACAGCAACTATTTCTAATTCTACGCATCCCGAGCACCTAATGCATGATTCCCTAAGCACAGAGCAAGGAGTCATATCTGAGCACAACCAAGAAAGGCAAAAATGGAACAAAGAAAATAAATAATTTTTGATATAAAAATGACATGTTATATATCAAGAGTAGTAGTACTTCATCATAAGTAGTATTAAAAGTTAAACATAAGTAATGAACATTCACATCAGTAAGTCAAAATAAGCAATCTGTCCTTTTATCAGGAGGAGCTTAAAAATAAATGAAATGAAAGTTCATTTGAGGGGCAGAGTGAAGTCACAATAGTTAGGGTGTTTGCCTTGCAAGAGGCCAACCTGACTGTGATCCCTCAATTCCAATTAGTTCTCCAAGCTTGACAGGAGTTATTTCTTTGTGCAGAGTTAGGAGTGATCATTAAGCACCACAGGGTGTAGCCAAAAACAAAAGTTCACTAGAAAGAAGGAAACAATAAATATTATAGTTGAGAAAAATGAATTAGAAAACAATGATAAACTGGTATAAAAATCACAACATCAAGATCTTTGAGGAATTGTTAAAATTAATAAACAGCCAACCTTGGCAAGAACAGGGAAATCTAATAAGAAAATGAAGATACAAAAGAGGTATATTTACAAAATAGACTACTATGATTATCTATATGAAATAAAATTGTAAAATTTAGGAGAAATAGATAAATCTTTAGCATCTTATAGCCTCCCTAGACTGAATAAAAAAATGTATGGCATGCATAAATATAGTAAAAGTACAGCAATGAGATAGTAACCAAAGTTTCATGAGAAGAAATGTCAAGGAACTCATAACTTTACTAATCAATCTTACCAAATTTTAAAGAATACAAAATATGCATCTTTTTCAAATCCTAAAATCTCTCAACTTTTATGTGGTCCACATTATCCCGTACCATAAGCAGACAATACAATTGCATACAAATGATTAATATATTAGGGAATAAAGTGAAATAAAATGAATATAAGAAAATGTTTCTCTTACATTATATTTGTGCATTACCAATATTAGTGAAATAAAAGAAGATTGAAAAGATAGCATTGTCAATTTTACTATTACAAGACTGAATATTAGAATTTAAATGACACCAATATGCTTAATACTATGCTAGCTCATGAACTCCAATTTTAAAAGAAATAACTGAACTAACCTTTTAAAGTATTGAACTTGAGTGGACAAATAGAAAATCTTCACTTCAATAAAACTATTTCAATATAAAGGAGGAATTTTTATTGAATAATAATACATTGTTTTCTAGCCTGCATTTATTAATTTTCTTCTCCCTAAAAATAGATTTTAACAATATATAGAGCCAGATGTTTTTTATCATCACAATGCTTTCTTATTATATATTAAATAAAACATGCCTTTTGAAATATGCTCTTTTTTACCAGAGGGAAGGTTGGGGCTTGGGTGCACCCAGAAGTGCTCAGGGCTTATTTCTGGCTCTGTGTTTAGAAAGCACTTTAAGTGGGACTCAGGGGTGTCAGAGACTGAACCATATTAACAGTTACTTAGGGATTTTTATAGTAAAAATTCAGTATTATAATACTTAATTTATTTAATTTTATATATAAACAAATATATATACTAAAGTATAGTAAATATAGAATCTCTCTTCAAACATCAATAATTTATTTATTTATTTATTGTTAGATTTTTGGGGCACACCTGGCAGCACTCAAGGGTTACTCCTGGCTCTATTCTGCTCAGAAATCACTCCTGGCAGGCTTGGGGGATCAAGTGGGATGCCAGACATTGAAACCAGGTCAGTCCCAGGTCGTTCACATACAAGACAAACACCTTACTCTGTGCTTTCGCTCTGGCCCCAGTCTCACTAATTTTAAACCAATTATTGCTGGTAAAATTCAAAGCAAATACTATAACAATGTATATTAGACTTAAGTAAGCAAATATGGTATACCACAAGGTATTATTCTTTAATATAATCCTGATAGATTTGTGCTCAAAACAAAAGGAATTTTGTTAATAGCCACTCTATCTTTAATATTTCAATTTGTGTATTCAAATTAATGCACATTTTGTACATCTTCATACTTAAAGAAAATTATGCATAGACATATAATTTATATAGACATATATTACTAGTATAGGTATTTGGACATTTTAAAAAACTATATTATTTAAACATTATATGGAATTTTGAGCTTTATTAAATAAAATGTGTATATATTATACTAATTACTAAGTTCTAGATTTTATGCTTAATTTAAACTTTATACAGCATAAGATTAATAAACTGCCTTGTTTTCAAATTAATTAAAACACTCATCAAATATTTACCAAATACATAGACTAACGACTGACTGTTGTTACATATATATATACATGATACATGTATATAACAATAAAAATAATTTAATTTTGATAGTTTTTAATATAAATAAAAATATGAAATCTTCACCTTTCATCTATCAATAGGACGTTGTAAAATCTCTTAAACATAGAATACTAAGATATATTTAATTAACTGTTAGAAACATAAGGTACCAAAAATATCAGAACTTTACGGACTGAGACATTATCATTATCTGGAATAATTTTCTTCAGATAGGTGTTGGTTTCTAGTTATGCCACTTAATTATGGAGTTACAATTTGTCATATGTGTTAGGAAACTTTATTATTGTATTTAAGTAGCACACTGTACATTTCTCATCAAGCAGTATTCCTCTATTTTTTCTCACTTAGCAATTTTGACAGCATCTCAGATGGCAATATACTTATAGATATGCTTTAAGGCCCCCATATATTACAGTGGATACAACTGTACCTGAACAATCATAAAGGGTACTAATGTGTTTCAAGAAACATTATTTCTAATAAATATTATGATCTTATCTCAAGTCTTAAAACAAGATCAATGGTGTTTCTTATGGGTAAAAGTTCTTTCATAAGTTCCTGAACAGTGATATCTCTACTGTAGTGGGCTTTTGTTTTCTTGCATAATTTATCAAGAATTAAAAGAAATGTATTTCTCTATACTTCAGCACTCATAGTATACCAGTCACTTTGCATATTAAATAACATAATGTTATGTTACTAAATAGTTTAAATCACCCAGACATGGCAATAGATATCATAATTGGGTCTATCCTTTTGGCATCTAAAAATTGTTATGGGACCAGAGAGACGGTGCAGGGATTAGGTGCTTGCCTTGACTATAACTGATTCTGGTTCAAAATCAACAAATCACATGTTCAAATTGGAGTGATCTTGGAGTACACAGCCAGGAATGGGCTCTGAATACTGCTAGACTGGCCTATAAAACATGTTTAATTAAAAAAAAAAACATTATATAAGCTTGGCTGCTAGTATTGTTGTGGGGCTAAGAAACAAGTGCTTCTTTTTTGGCTTTTATTGCAGTTTATTAGTATATAAACCTTATTATTTGGTTCAGTTTACTTTTAAGAAAACCATTCTTAACAACTTGCATAAATTTGCATTTGTCCTTTAAGATCATTTGATGGTAGAATAGGTACATAAAAGGTATGCAAAAAGCAACTAAATAATGTATTCCACTTTCATAATCCTTAATAACTTTGTTTTCTGATAAGGCACAAAATAACAAAATATGGCTCTAAATTGGCAATATTATTTGTAGAATTAGAGTCTGACACAAGATTAAGAAAAGCATGAAGGGGAAAAGGTAACACCAAGAAACACAGCAAACATTATCTATATAAGGTTGCTTCCAGTGTAAAACATAATGGCATAAAACAAATAAAATATCAGAATAAGGTTTCAATTTTGAGATTATATTCATATATATTTGGTCATCTGTGGTGGAAATGTTTTATATGACTTTCATTTAGATGTCAACAACTTTACACATTAGTATGGATGTAAGGGAACATAAATACAGGGAAGAGTAAAAAAAAACAATACTTGCAAATATTACTCATTTATTTGAAGGAGTTATTTAAAGTAAGAAAATCAAAGAACTTATATTATGGAATTTACTTAAATCAAAATTATTGTGTATCATTTATGCTACAATTAATTGTGAAAATCTATATTATATCAGTAACAGGGAATCCAATATTGTAGAAGGTTAAAATATTATGAAATATTTGGTATAATTATAGAATTGCAATGTGCATTCCTTAGTAAAATTGTGTTAATAAAATTGTTGGCTATAACAATTGGAAATTCTCTGTCATTGGGGACATTGGTGATGGGAATTTTGCACTGGTGAACGGGGTGTTTTTCTTTTAACTGAAACCCAACTACAATCATGTTTGTAGTCAAGTACTTGAATAAAAATATTTATTTATTAAAAAGAGAAATCAGTGTTTATTTTTTAAATTAAAATAATTAATATCACTTATCTGTCTTCTTGGCATATACTTATATATGAATATGTATAAGATTGATACATTCCAGGGCATGTCAATGTGTTCAGGAACCAGTAAGAGCTGAAGCCAGTTCTGCTTTGTTAACGAGAAATTCATGTGGTCAAATTAATATAGAGTTTTCATCTCTGCGGTTAGAGCCATTATAATGATATTTGTGAAATCTTTGAGCTGACACACATGATTGCAGAAATTTTCTGATGTGAATCTGCAGCATAAAATACTATTTTATTACTGACAGTCTTTTTCCCTAAAGGAAGAGTTATTAAAAAATAGTATGTGACTTAGAAACATTTAAACATTGTCCAACTTAGTACCTACTGAGAGTGCCTTTGATACAACTCTAATTAATGACTATTTGTGACCAAACTTTCAATCTTATTTTATTCAAACTCTTCATCATCCTGTACTAGCTTGCAATTGATCATGGAACAGCCCTAAGTATATTTCTATAATATATCTCCCCAAGCAGAGCACAGAACTTTATAGATTATTTGAAGTTATACATTCCAGGTTAATTTTTTCCTAATTTTCCCTTGTACATGTCCTAGTGGAGAATGTAATGTAATAATAGACCAGTTCTCCACTTATATAACAGGGCATATTAAAATAACTATCTATAAAGCGACACCATTATTTTCTGCTTGATCAAAAATCATATGAAACATCATTTACGGCATTTAGTAAAATATGATATTGAGGAAATAAGTGGCTAATACAGCTTTCTTCAGAGCCTGCTACAGTCTGATCTTAAGAATATTACTTTTATTTAACGATGGGATTCTGATTTATGGACTCCATTGTATGACTTGAGAAATAAAATAATATCTCTATCCTGAGTTATTCAGCCCAATCCTCATATGGTCAGATCTTTCTTCCTTGCTTACAGAACTCAGCAAGGAGATATTTCCCAAAGTTGGAATAATTATTTGCTAAAAGGAACATTTTTGTTCAACAAAACACTACATGGTGTTTTCTCTATTGGAATATATCACTAGTTTTATTCGCCTACACATTTTTCACTGATAGTCTAAATTCCACTGTATTAGTTAGATGTGAAACTAAGTTCAAATTCTTACTCAACTTCCTCTGCAGTATGAAAAATGGTATACTTCTTTTGACCTGGGAATCACTGGAAGCAGGTAGCCTGACAATTCTTCATAAAATAGAGCGGAGTGGCAAAATAGATCTGATCAATGTTGTGCCAAAAAAAATATAAAAAGACACAGCAAAGTATGTAGCTCCTTCTTAGTGGTAACCTGTCCAAGAGAAAGAGATTTAGCCTTCACTCGCCCCCAAATGCCACTGGCCTTCCCGACAGACCCCACCTAGCCTCTAGGCGCTGAGTTGGAACTCAGACCTTATCTTCTTCAAGCTGGCCTAACGCCCCCAACTGGCAGGTACACAGCCTTTGCAAGGGCTCCTGAGTCTCCTTCTCCAAGAGCAGGATGGCAGCAAGTTGGAAGCTGTGTTTTGTTCTCAGAGGCTGGCACGGAGTGAGTTGTCCATAAAGGGGAACTATGCAATGTGATGAGGAGCATAAATGCCCCCAGTCACTCACTCTGTTTCTTCTCTAGGATGGCCCAAAATGCCTTGCTGTATGGAGAGAGATGGGTCTGGGGTGGCACGAGGTGAGTAAGTGGCTCAAGAGAAGGCTCTTTTGAGGATGTGAACAAAGAAAGAGGAAGGTTCATGAGTGCCGTGGGTAAAGAGGTGTGTGTGGAACTGTCCTGTGTGCTCCCGCCCTCACCAAATAAGGCTGGGCCAAGGCTGAGGAGGAACTAAAAGAAATTGCCAAACTGGATATCAGGAACTGAGGCCCTCCCTTGCCCCACCACAGTTTCCAATTTTCCCAGGCTGAAAACTCTTCACACTACCTGCTGGTAATCTCTGGGCCCCCAGATGTGTCTTTGTTCCCAATGCCCATTGGGTAGGCCAGTTTCCTCCTCATATTTGAGGCTCAATCAGTAGGGGGTTTGTTATGTTTGCTAGAGGATAGCCCAAGGTTGAGCATACAGAAAATTCCCTATTATCAAGATACTACTCAGTCTATTAGAATTAAAATGACATATTCCTTAAGAAGTAAGTTGTAAAAAAGAAGAGGAAAGAAAAAGAAAGAAGGAAGGAAGGAAGGAAGAAAAGAAAGAAAGAAAGAAAGAAAGATGAAAGAAAGAAATAAGAAAAAAGAGAAAGAAGAAAGGAAAAAAGAAAGAAGAAAGAAAAAGAAAAAAGAAAAAATGGAAAGATAAAAGAGAAAGAAGGAAGAAAGGAAGAAAAAGAAGGAAGAAAAGAAAGAAAAAATGATTGTTTTCAATGAATTTTTTAAAATTTATTAACCTTGAAAAAGCTATAATAAAAATTTATTACATATCTAGCTATAAAAGTAGCAAAATTACTTTGCATCAAGGCAAATGATTGTCTTGCAATTGGTCTCTGCTGTCACTTTTTTCTGAATGTTGGAATATCTGTCATATTATCATGGCAATAGCCCCCAAAATCATTTGCAAAACCTTGTTTTGTTCTCTTCCAAATGGACTTAAAGGTACTGATCAAGAGAAGATTTTTGTCATGGATTTTTGGCATATATGACAAATGGTGACAAATATTTTTTGTTTTATGGCTTGTTTTGCTTCTTTTTTGGTAGATATTTTAATTATCATGTGAGAAACAAGGTTAGGTTCTTTAGCATATGAGAACATATAAAAACATATGTGTACTTACTTAACCCAACATTTCATAGTTGATGTCCAAACACAAGAAACCAACTAATGCCATGTGGAAGATAGTATACATCTTGATGAAATACAACCCAAAGAAGAAATCTTCAGAACTATAAAACTCCTAAAAGATAGTTTAGGAGAAAATTTTGGTGACCATACTGTGACAATTTCCTTAAAAGGTAATTGTACCAAAGGCTAGATAGATCATTGGAGGAAATAATAAATAACCTGTATTTTATTAAAATAATAGCCTTCTGCTTTGTGAAAAATGTCAAGAATATAGGAAGACAATTACAGACTGGGAAGACATATTTACAAAAAATTTATAGAAGGCTCATAAAAGTATACAAAAAATTTAAATGTCTAAATTTTAAGACTCAATGAACCTAATTAAATTGTGGCAAATTTTAAAAGAAACATTATAAAAGAAAATAAAGGTTGATGGAATTTTGTTGAAATGTTGCATACCTAAAATTCAACAATCAATAACTTTGATAAATAACAGTTTTTTTTTTATTTTGTTTTGTTTTGGTTTTGGGGCCACACTGGGCTGTGCTCAGGGGTTTCTCCTGGCTCTATGCTCAGAAATAGCTCCTGGCAGGCACTGGGGACTATGGGAAGCAGGAATTCGAAACAACCACCTTAGGTTCTAGATTGGCTGCTTGCAAGGCAAATACCACTGTGCTATCTCTCCAGCCCCAAATCACAGTTTTCTTAAAAGAAAAAAATTAAGAAGAATTATATGCAGGCTAAGTGATAGCACAGAGGTAGAACATTTGCCTTGCACGTGACTGACCCAGGATGGATCTGTGTTTGATCTCCAACATCCCCTTTGCTTCCCCACCCCTCAGGCCTGCCAGAAATAATTTCTGAGTGTGGAGCCAGAAATAACTCCTGAGTGTCACTGGATGTGCCCCAATAACAAAATACCAATTCAAAATAGGATAATACTATATATACCTCTTTGAATGGGAACAACTAGCACTTTGCTAACAAATTCCTTGCAAAATTTTAAAACAACTGAATTGATCTTTTATTTATGGTCTCCAATCTGAAAATGGAATATGTGGCTTGGTGATTTTTACTGACCTAACATGGTATTGTTATACTTCAGCAATCATAGCCTTGGTATTTACACGAGTTCAAAATGTATTTTTACAAATATAAAATACAGATATTTATGAAAATCTTACTTGTAATTATAGTAATTAGGAAAACAAGAAGCCCTTTAGTAAATGGATAAATTACTACATCCAGACAATATAATCTTAATAAGTGCTTGAGAAATTATGAAGCCATGAAAAGACATGGAAAAAAAATCATGTTTGATACTAAGTTAAAACAACCTGAAATGATGTCAGAGGGTTAGTTGCATCAAGCAAATCACTGGCCTTATACAAGGCTGATCTGGGTTAAATCTGCAGAAACTCCTATCATCCCCCAAGCTGGCCTGAACCTTGAAAACAGAACTCGGAGTAAGCCTTGATTACTGCCTGGTGTAGCCAAAAGAGTAAAAACAGAAATATAAAATGGCCTACTGCATAAATTCAATCATACTACATTCTAAAAATTGTAAGAAATTTGCAGAATAAAACAAAAAGTTTGAAAAAGAGGAAAAGAAAAATGAAACAGCAAAGAACAGAGTTCTTTGGCTATTTGATGGTACAATGAACTCTAGATTTTCCTAAAGACACAAAATACAGGTGTGGGTGGGGTGGGAGGGAGGGGGACTTGGGACTTTGGTGGTGGGAACGTTGCACCGGTGAAGGGGGTGTTTTTCACATGACTGAAACCTAATCACAAAGACATATGTAATCAAAACGTTTAAACTAAAAAGAAAAAAAATTAAAAAAAAAACAATAATAAAATAAAA
>PVKC010009939.1:0-26255 GCA_004027635.1 Crocidura indochinensis | reverse complement strand
GGAGGCATCAAACAAATGAGTGACTTCAAAGAAATGAGGCATTTTCTTGTAACTCTGGTGGAAAGAGAATTTTATCCCTAAGTCTTTGCGAAGTCTACAGAGATGACTCTCTCCATCTTTCACCCTGCAGAATCTTGGGAAAGTCTAAAAGACATGCCCAAGAAAGAAGACAACTTGCTCTTCTAGGAGAGCCATTCCTGGTGAGGTCGGAGACTGAGATTTTGGCCTTAGATTGGAAGATGCATATAAAACAACCCAGTTAATCAGATTCAGAGAAATAATGCCCAAGAGTATGGACAAGCCTATTGATTCACTAAGGCGAGAAATATATTTTATGATGGCCAAAATAAACTTGTCCACTGATGGGAAACTGCTTTACTTTTCAGTAAATGCTGGAGTAATTATAGGAGATTGTTTACTGAACTTGAAACAAGCATCAAGGATTAAAAGACTTGAAGGCTTACTTACTGTTTTATCCTTACTCTACAGTGTTATTGCTGAATAAAAAATAATATATATATAAACATACAAAAAACCCCAAACCAAACCACAGCCTGATATCTGCCATGCTTACAGTCTCCCTTAAAAAGAGTATAAATTAATATCATCAAATTTGGGGCCTGCGAGGTGGCGCTAGAGGTAAGGTGTCTGCCTTACAAGCGCTAGCCAAGGAAGGACCGCGGTTCGATCCCCCGGTGTCCCATATGGTCCCCCCAAGCCAGGGGCAATTTCTGAGTGCTTAACCAGGAGTAACCCCTGAGCATCAAATGGGTGTGGCCCGAAAAACCAAAAAAAAAATTAATATCATCAAATTCTTAAAACCTCTTTGTATACCATATTCATATTATTAAATAAAATCCATATACATTAATTCATTAAAAGGTAGAATTTCATTATCTTTACTGTTGCCATATATTTCCCATATATCCAGAGTAAAACTTTTTGTATATTTCTTTTACATTTTTTAACAAATTTTTAATTCACACACAGTAAAACTAATATTTAATATTTAAATTCTATAAATTCTGGCAGAGCTCAGTAATTACCACCATGACCAATATACAAAACCCTTTTACATGTTCTCTTTCCCAATAGTACTGCTTTGACTTACATTTTATTTCTCTTTCTTTTTATTTATTCATTTATTTATTTATTTATTTATTTATTTATTTATTTTGATTTTTGGATCACACCCGGCAGTGCTCAGGGGTTACTCCTGACTCCATGCTCAGAAATTGCTCCTGGCAGGCACGGGGGACCATATGGGGTACCGGGATTCGAACCGATGACCTTTTGCATGAAAGGCAAACGCCTTACCTCCATGCTATCTCCCGGGCCCCTCTTTTTTTTTTTTTTTTTTTTAATAAAGGCCATTAAAGCAGTGTGGATCATAAGCTGGACCACTCAGTTCTGGTAATGCTCAAGGGACCATGTGTTACCTAGGGACTAGACTCAGAGTCTTGAATATTGTAGGATATGCCAAGAACTTGAACTATCTCCTCAACCAGAGTTACACTTCTATAATATGTTTTTCCTCAGATGACTAACATCATTCATTATGTGTTGACTCTTACTCAGTTTAGCTCACAGAAGACAATATTGTCTGGATAGGACATTGAAACAAATATATTATTATTCCCAAAATGGACAAAATAAAACTTATATCTTACAAAATATAAGTACTTATGTTGTATGTATAGGTTGCATATTTGCTTAACTGGCAGTCAGCATATAAATTTTTCTTGGTCTCTGAACATGAATCATTATATGCATTAAAAGAGCATTTTTCCTTCAAAAGTTGGAGGAAAAACATTCCAGTTGTAGCTCCATTCACAAGAGATACATTACCCCTGAAGACTGGGAAAGAGAAGTGCTAAGTCATATCTTCAATTTACTTTCTTCTTTAAATGGGTCATAAGGACAGATAACCCCAACATACTAGAAGTTGTTCCAGTGCTTAATAATAGTCATTCACTATGGTGCTCTAAGTGCTAAGCATATTTCTAAATAAAATCTGCATCTACATTTAACCTATACAAGTTATTAGCTGAATTTGTTGTTTTTAAAAGGGCCCTTCAGGCCTTTAGAGATCATACAATAGGAAGGTTATTTGCCTTGCACTGATTGGCCAGGGCTTTATCCATGACACCACATTTTGGCTCTTGAACATTCTCAGGAGTGGTGCCTAAGCACATAACCATGCCCTGAACACTGCTGGGCATGAACCAGTCCCCCAACATTAAATTTTTTTTTGTTGTTTTTTGTTTTTTGTTTTTGGGCCACACCCGGTGACGCTCAGGGGTTACTCCTGGCTATGCGCTTAGAAGTCGCTCCTGGCTTGGGGGACCATATGGGAAACCGGGGGATTGAACTGTTGTTCGTCTTAGGCTAGCACAGGCAAGGCAGGCACCTTACCTCCAGTGCCACCACCCGGCTCCCTCATTAAAATTTTTTTAAGAATTCTTTACAATAAGATATGTAGCTCAGTAGTAAAGCACTTGCCTTATATGCACAAAGGCATATCTGGATCTTATCCTTAGCACCAGAAAAAAAAGATACAAATATTAAAGTTTCTTTTGGGGCCTTAGAAATTATACATGGGTTAAGGCACTTGTTTTGCATGCAGCAGTTCCTAGTTAGATCTTCAGCACTATTCTGAACACTGCCAGAAGCAATCTCTGAACACAAAGCTGGAACTATTCCAAGAAAGGCTTTTGAAAAAGTATCTTTAGGGAACCAAGAAAATAGGGTAAGGATACTTGACTTGCAAGCAGTCAATCTGGATTTGAACCCCAGAATCTCATATGGTCCAGGAGTAATTTCAAAGAGCAGTTCGGGTTTAAGCCCTGCATGCCATCAGGTGTTGTCCAAATTTTTTTAAGTATTTTTATAAATGATATCTACATATACACATAATGGATACTGTTGACTTGATTTTATGTTATGTCTTGGTGGTATTTAAGAACTTTTAAAATAATTCAAGTTTGGGGCTAGAACAATAGCACAGTGGCAGGTCATTTGCCTTGAACACAGCTGACCCAGGACGAACCTGGGTTCTATCCCTGACATCCCATATGGTCCCCTGAGCCAGAAGCGACTTTTGAGTGCAGAGCCAGGAGTAACCCCTGAGAGTCACCGGGTGTGGCTCAAAAACAAAAACAAAAACAAAAAAAAATCGAGTTTAATTGGCTGGGATCTCATGACCAACTAGCAATTTTTCAGTGATCTAGGAGATGAGTCTAGGAGAATTCATGTCATGAGTTGACAGATAAATATTTTTTTCTTGAGGGGAAGAGTTTTGATTTACAAATTAAATGGTGGCCTCAAGGATATCCTGAAGAATCATTGAGATTTTAGCTACCAGGAATCCTATTACAACTTCTGGCTTTCATCACAAATACTGGGAATGATAACACAGGACTTTAATTTCTGTACCATGGATTTCTCTACCTGTCAAATGCATAGGAGACCTTATTAATCAACAAGTTACATGAATGCAAGATTCAACCATTGCCAAATACCTGCCGATGAAAAATGCAAGAGTAGTACTACAAAGATATTAAAACAATGATATTGCATTTTCAAATGTTTCATCTAAGGCTCAAAGCTCCTTCTATTAAACAAAGATTTGGAAAGAACCCAATGGTAAAATGAAATCCCACTTCCAAGAATCCTAATAAAACCCTTTGTAGGAACAGATTGACATAACCAGTCTGTTCAGACATTTCCCATCCTAACTTCCTTTTAGCAACCCACAATACCCCCATGCTTTGCCTCTCATATCACCACTTCTTATTCTTCAATTTTTCTCTCTCCTCACTGCTGCCAACTTCGTGGGGGAGGGTAGGCCCTCCTAAGTAAAGTGCTATCCTTGAACTAAAAGGGAAGCTTGTATCTCCAGGAGTTAACATCTGACATGTTTGCAATGAAAGCAATCTTCAAGAAATATGGAATAAGCTTTCTTAAGTTCACATGTGATAATGCTTTAAGAAATTTCAGGTGGACAGACCTCTGTGTTGCTGAGGGGAAACTAGATGCCTGCCTAAAGAATGTTGACTCACTGTGCTTCTAATAGGCTCTACTGGAATGACCTTCAATTTCAATGAGAACCACAAAATACCAGTAATTTTTATCTGGGGAATATTATTTTTGGGTGCAAGAGGTGAATTCCCAATTAAAGGGCATTATTATTAGAAACATTTTTCCCCCAAAAGAAGAGGTTTCATCTTGGTTAGCATTTGCATTTCTACTGGAGTTTAAAGAGGAGTTTGTTTTGTTTTTAAGATCCACACATCCTCATACTCTCATAACGAATTTGTCCTCTATTTGTCCAATATTCAGACAATTTGTCTAATATTTCCCTCTCAACCTATTTGTTTGCTTTCTGACTAGTAACCTATTGGGTTTAATGATTGGAAACATATGAAAAAAAGCCAGAAACTTAGAATATGCTCTCACCACAGCCATAAAAAATGAGTGATTAATTTAAGGCCCTTCCCTCTCCATATTAATAAAAAGGGTGATGGCCTTTTGCTAATCTTACAAACATTTCCTCTTGATGGAAGAAAATAAGAAAACTGCTGACTTAGGTTTATACTTCATATTATCCATCCAGGGGTCTTTCTTTTGCCCCATTCCTCACCCCATTCCTGTCCACTCTGACCTATTGTACTTTTCAGATCCCTGTTTTCTAATTGAGTTACCTCATGAAACTCATGAACTTTGGAAGATGGCTTCCTGATATTAGTGTAAACAGGATTGAAGGTTCACCCTAATCTCTGGGCAGATTAATGCTGAGAATGGGGAGTAGCAAACTAGCATAAACCACAGCCAAGCAAGGTACATTTACCCAGTTCTTCTCAATGAAGTTACTATTCTTAAAAGGTCATGAGTGTGCTGATGATTTGGTGAGGATGTCCCCAAGAACCAACAGTTTGAACAAAAAAAAATTAGAGCAATCCACTTTGGAGATTTTCAAAACAAAAACCATTGATTCCTTCTCTCAGGCTGCCAGTGGTTTACTGAGAAGTGAGGCATTTAGGCAATGAGCTGGGGACCCGGAAATACAGCAAGTGCTTTTTCTCTCAGTGTCTAACAGGAATCTGAGGAGCCAATATGCCTGTGTTGAGCCAGCACTAGTGCAGACTCAGACTCCACTGGACCAATAGGTCCCTTTATCTCTGAGAAGGAAAGCTCTAATAACAAATAAACAATAATAAAATCTAGATACAATCCCTCAATTTTTCATAGAACCGCTGAAAGAGTTATTAAAAATGTGAGCTCAAAGATCCAGGACAGGGTATTATGAAAGAACATAGTTGATTTCATATTGAATGAGTACATCCATCCTGGCCTCATCTTACTTATTGGCTTCTTATTCATTCACATTCCCTGCTATGATAATATGAGATCAAAATAAATGGGTAATGTATTGATTTTGAACTTACAAAGCCCTGATGCCAGTGGTGACCAGGAGCTTCAGCATGGAAAATAGAGACAGCTGCAGCTGACAGTAATCCACTGATCTCCCCAACCCTCCTCTTGCATTTACTCTTTCTTACCCTTGTGGCACCACCTTGTTTTGAGGTATAATACCCTTTCATAAACATGCTTTTTAAAGTCTCCAACAGACCAAAGGGTCTATCCCAAGCTCTACTTCTTGATAACAAAATCAAGACCCAAAATAAACTTACTCAAGTCTCACAGTTGTTATCACAAAGATAGCATCAAACCCAGATCTCCAGCTTATAAATGAGGGCTCTTACCACTCTCTAATCCCTAAATTCACAATTTTTTATTTAATTAATAAAATAGTTTATTATTTAATTTAAAGTCAGAAAATGTATACTCCCCATCTTTTTGCCTCAGAAAAACTGTTACTATTCATGGAGCTTTGTTATTTTTTTATATAAATCTTTATTTAAGCACCATGATTACAAGCATATTTGTTAAGTTCACAATTTCACTTCTTCCTTTTTGCCTGCTGTTTCAACTTGTCTTAGTGGGGAATTACCATCTCCTAGTTTTTTGAGAGTAGCCGCAGATTACTAACCCACAGAGGGTCCCCCCAGTAGCTCCCTGCCTCCTGACCTCCCAGGCAGAGTAAATACTATTCTTCCAAGTTTCTCTCACCTCCTGCAAAGGAATTCCTTATCTGTCATAGATAACTCCAGATTTATTTTTAGAGGAAAGGTTGAGCTTAGGAGTGGAACATTTTGGGGTTTTCTAGGAATCTTATTATTTTTGCAGAGGCTGATTACTTATATCAAGATAAATTACCTCTTGAGAAATAGAACCTTTTTTCCAGTTCTTCCTTTCAGAACTTCTTATCTACACTATGCTTTTGATTTGGGGAATGTGTGTTTTTATACCCTAGGGCTTCTAGCTTCCTATACTTGAGTGATTAGGATAGTAACAACCAGCAGCAGCCATTAATGAGTTCTCTATCCAGAAGGCCAAGAGGAAGGAGGTCCCAAGGGGTCAAGGGGGTCTCCTTGATCTCTGCAGGCATTGGCAATGCTCCTTAAGATCTTTATGCAGAAAAACACTTTATGATGTTTCAAAGACTTGGAGAAATAGACATAGATGAGTCCAATCTCTTTTTAAAGTTCCCTGATTTTATTTGGAACAGGCAGACTACTGTTTTGAAGAGTGAATATGCATATATACAACGAGAAAATATGCAGGGATGTTTTGTAATAATAAAATAGAGAAGGGGGGGCGGAGTGATAGCACAGTGGAAGAATGTTGGCCTTTCAAGCGGCTGACCCAGGACAGACCTTGGTTCGATCCCTGGAGTCCCATACGGTCCCCCAAGCCAGGGGTGATTTCTGAGCGCATAGCCAGGAATAACCCCTGAGAGTCACTGGGTGTGGCCCCCCAAAAATAAAACAACAAAAACAATAGAGAATGGGGGTCAGATAGACAATATGTTTGTCTTACATGCAGTCAACCCCTGGTTTAATTCCCAGTATCCCACATGGTTGGTCCCCTGAGACTGGCAGAAGTGAATCCTGAGTGTAGAACCAGAAGTAACTTTGAGCACCACTGAGTTTGGCCCAAACCTCAATAAAATAAAATAAAACAAAATAGAGAGAGAGAAGAAATTGTATTGTATAGATCAGTGGTCCTCAAACTACAGCTCGAGGGCCACATATTGTATTTGTTCCTGTTTTGTTTCTTCACATCAAAATAAGATGTATGCAGTGTGCATAGGAATTTGTTTGTAATGTTTGTTTTTACTATAGTTTGGCCCTCCAATGGTCTGAGGGACAGTGAACTGGGCCCCTGTTTAAAAAGTTTGAGGACCCCTGGTATAGATGTAAAACTCTGCATTTGAGGGACTTCGTTTCCAAAATGCACATCAGTGTGTTAACAGCATTGTGTTGCAAACTCTAAAACTAAATACATGTTTTTTATTTTTGTTTTTGTTTTGTGGGGGGAGGCTACTCCGTGTGGTGCTTCGGGGATAAATTCAGTCTGCACTCAGGAATCACTCCTTACAAGCTCAGGAGACCATAGGGCATGCCAGGGGTGGAACATGGATTAGTTGTGTGCAAGGCAAATGCCCTACCCATGTACTATTATTGCACTGACCCCCAAACTAAACTTTTAAACTTAGTATTATAGTTCAGTGTCACTCCAAATGCATTAAAATAAATCAATTAGGGGCCGGACGGTGGCGCTGGAGGTAAGGTGCCTGCGCTAACCTAGGACGGACTGCGGTTCGATCCCCCGGTTCCCTATATGGTCCCCTGTGCCTGCCAGGAGCGACTTCTGAGGACTAGCCAGGAGTAACCCCTGAGCATCACCGGGTGTGGCCTAAAACCAAAAAAAAAAAAAAAATCAATTAGTAGACTGTGACATAAATAAAACAAAATATACTAAATAAAGGCAAGAATGATGCATATATAAAATCATAAAACCGTAGAGATAGCATAAAGGTAGGGCATTTGCCTTGCATGCAGAGGATGGTGGTTCGAATCCCAGCATCCCATATGGTTCCCCGAGCCTGCCAGGCTCGATTTATGAGCATAGAACCAGGATTAACTCCTGAGCTCTGCCGGGTGTTACCCAAAAACAAAACAAAACAAAAATATCACAAATTTTCCAAGTTAATGAAACTTTTAATAAAATGCTTTCTAGTATAAGATACACATATGCAAATATTGACATTATAGTAATGCAATTTTAAATCCCTTCTGAGCAACAAAAACTCAGTAAATTCTGGCCCATCCATATTCTGATATGGCTCATTTTCTTATCCAGTTACCCAATCAAACTCTTTAATAGGAAGTAAGAATTATTGCCTCTTTCAACCAGATCAGAATAAAATGGCAAACCCAGTTTGTATATGGATAAGCTCTGCTGTGAGTTCTTATAATCAAATAAGCTTTTCCTTGTCATAGTTTATAAAAACAACCCTGGGAAAAATGAGATGCCAGAGAATGTTTTCTCCCACATTCTCTGAAAAAGTGAGAGCCAATTATTTTCAGAAATTGTTGGGGTCCTAACAAACAATAAGAAGTTATTATCATCAAACAGACTGATATTAACTGTTGATAAAAATTCTTTATGTTTGGACCACATGCAATTTGAGAATAGTCAAAACTGTAAAAAATTCATTTGCAGGGGCTAGACAGAGATAAAATAATGGGTCGAGCACTTGTCACGCGAGTATCCAGGCTGGGTTTGATCTCCAGCATTACATATGGACCCCAGAGCACCACCAAGAGTAATTTCTTGGCACAGAGTCAGAACTAAGTTCTGAGGACATGTCAGTTTGGCACCTCCTCTCCCCCACCCCCATAAAAGCAAGTTTGCCTCACCAAGGAATAGAGAAAATCCCTAATCACTATTAACCCTCTCATTCCTGCATACCTCACCCTAAACAGCTCAGCATTGTAGGCCAGAGCTCAATGTAAGTCCAGGGCCAAGCCCAGTCCTATTTTATTTATTTATTTATTTATTTATTTATTTATTTATTTATTTATTTATTTATTTTTGTCCCCAATTTCCAATACAGACCAGGCAAGGGTCTGGGTTGAGGTGTATATAGGGTGCGTTTACTGTACCTCCTCTTTCTATACATTCTGTGTGAAGAACACAGCCTGTGGTAAGAATTGGGAGGCCTTATTTTTTTCTTTTCTTTTTTTTTTTGATTTTTTTTCTTCTTCTTTTTTTTTTTAATTTAAACGTTTTGATTACATATGTGTTTGTGATTAGGTTTCGGTCATGTGAAGAACATCCCCTTCACCAGTGCAACATTCCCACCACCAATGTCCCAAGTCCCCCTCCCTCCCACCCCACTCACACCTGTACTCCAGACAGGTTTTCCAGTTCTATTTTAGTGACTTGGGTCTAGACCTCATACCTGGCCAAGATGACAGACTCTGTGAGGACCTCTACTCAAACTCCAGCAAATTTGTGTTAAAAGGATGCCCACTGAAAATTTGGAGTTAGTCACTTGGTTCTGTATCCATACAAGACAAATGGAAAAATGACAAGGAGCCATGTAGAAGGAAGCATTGTCACTTGCTTAGCCTCAACCTCCCAGACAAGCTGATATGATCACCAGTGAGGTTGCTCTGAATACAGGGGGTGAAGTCAGCACAAAATTAGAGCCTCCCAGTTCTGAACTTTTTCATCTCAAGTTGCTTTTGATAGAAGGATTAGTTGTACCACTGGGTTATATGCTTTACTGAATAACATTGATATCATTCACTTCATATGCTCTCAGCAATACGCTTTACTCTGAAATATGAGGTATGACTTCAGCATTCTGTAGTGACCCTGAAGATCCCTGTCCTCTAGCAGCAAAGGGGCAGGATGAGATGATTCAGTGGCAATCAACTCCATTAGGGAAGAAATTACCCTAACAGACAATGTTCAATCACCATTAGCACTTGCACTTCCATCTCCCAGCAGATGAATTCAGTTCTGCCTCCTACAGTGAAAGAGATCAAATAATCTGAATGACCCAAGCATGCCCTCTGTCTCTCTAGACCATGGCATCCTCATTTTAAACAGAGATCAAGCCAGAAAAGTCTCAGGTGTATTCCCAATCCAGTCTACTAGCAACTACCCAAGCCTCTACCAAATCCCCTATATAAGCTAATGCTTACAGCTAAGCATTTATTTTGGAATATTAGATCCTACTTTGATTCTTTCTATCCTGTGATCCCAACCTGGAAGGTCAGTGTTTTCTACATAAACAATTGAATTTTCAAAGGGATGGATGTATCAGGGATCCTTGGAAACCCCACAATATAATTGAGGGTTACAACATCTAACAAAAACCTTTAAGAGAAAAGGAGACTCTCTCTCTCTCTCTCTCTCTCTCTCTCTCTCTCTCTCTCTCTCACACACACACACACACACACACACACACTCACACAAAAGAGCAAAGCCATAGTACAACAGGGTAGGATGTTTGCATTGACATCAACCCAACAAGGCATCCCATATGCTTCCCAAGACCCACCAAGTGTTAACCCTGAACACTGCATGTCATTGCCAGGTGTGGCCCCCAAAGCTAACAAATAAATAATAATTAAAGACACGGAGACACACACACACAAAAACAGTAGTTATTTTTTTCTCTTGAAGGGCAATTGTCAAGGATGCAGAAGGAGATGAAGATGATCAAAGACGAAGACACGCATTTCACCGTGGGTGTGAAGGGGGCTCCCTCTTACCCCCACTGTCTGCAGCCAGCATTGTCCAGAGAAAAAGCTCCTCCAAGACATCTCTTCCCAGAAACTCTCCGGGGGCCTTTCCCTCAGTTTCGCTACGAACCTTCTCCAGGGGACCTTGATGGCTTCCCTGGCGCCTTCGAAGGCGGAGGGTCTCGGAAAAGGAAAAGCATGCCCACCAAGATGCCCTGCGCCCCGCCGGCTGAGGAAGGCGGCCTGGCCTTGCAACAGGACGAGAGCAAACCCCAAGCCACCCCCAATCTTCCGCTGCTGTTTCCGCAGCCCCCGCGCCCCAAGTATGACTCGCACATGATCGACCTGTGCAACGTGGGCTTGCAGTTCTACCGCACGCTGGAGCCCCTGGGGGGCAAGCCGGTGAAGCAGGAGCCCCTGAAGCCCAGTGCTGTGTGGCCCCAGCCCCCTGCTCCGCCTTTCCTGCCCGGCCCCTTCCCCTACTACCCCAAAGTCCCTCCGGGCCTCCTGTTCCCCTTCTTCATGCCCACGTCCTCCCCATACCCATTTAGCCGCCAAACTTTCCTGCCCAAGCAGCCGCCCGAGCCTCGGGCCCAGCGGCCAGCTGAGACGCAGGAGGCCGAGGATGCTAAGCAGAAGGTGGAACGCGTGGACGTGAACGTGCAGATCGATGACAGCTACTACGTGGACGTGGGCGGCACGCAGAAGCGCTGGCAGTGCCCCACCTGCGAGAAGTCCTACACGTCCAAGTACAACCTGGTCACGCACATCCTGGGCCACAGCGGCATCAAGCCGCACGCCTGTGCCCGCTGCGGCAAGCTCTTCAAGCAGCTGAGCCACCTGCACACGCACATGCTCACGCACCAGGGCACGCGGCCCCACAAGTGCCAGGTGTGCCACAAGGCCTTCACGCAGACCAGCCACCTCAAGAGGCACATGATGCAGCACAGCGAGGTGAAGCCACACAACTGCCGCGTGTGCGGCCGCGGCTTCGCCTACCCCAGCGAGCTCAAGGCCCACGAGGCCAAGCACGCCAGCGGGCGCGACAACATCTGCGTGGAGTGCGGCCTCGACTTCCCCACGCTGGCTCAGCTCAAGCGCCACCTCACCACGCACCGGGGGCCCATCCAGTACAACTGCTCAGAGTGCGACAAGACCTTCCAGTACCCCAGCCAGCTGCAGAACCACATGATGAAGCACAAGGACATCCGGCCCTACATCTGCTCCGAGTGTGGCATGGAGTTTGTGCAGCCGCATCATCTCAAGCAGCACTCGCTCACGCATAAGGTAGGCTGGGGTTTCTGGGCCTGAAGGTGAGGGTGTGGGGTGGGTGAATGTTGGGGAGATCGCTTTGGCTCACAACTCTGATGGGAAGGGAAGGTGGGTGTTTCCCCGAAGTCCCATCTTTCCCGTCCCAGGACCCACAGGCTTTTTCCTTGAAATGGGGGAGAATGAGGCCAACTTTCCCATCTCACTGTCTAGAGCTTGAGGTTGGCCTAGAGAAGATGCAAGTCTGATGATCTGTATTTTGGATTCCTGTGGTACTAGGCAGACCAATCAGAAATAGATTCTAGAATACTGATCTGGGATAAACCAGTTAGAACCAGATTCTAGAACATTTAAGAAAATTCTATCTTTGACTGCTGCAGGGGCTAACTCAACAGTGAGATCTGCATTATATGTAGGTGGCTACGGGCAGGAGGGGTGAGGGCATGAGAGCAGAGTTTTCTCAGGTCTAGCAGAGCCTATGTGTCTCTTTGAAGCTTCCCCAGTCCAGTGTCTTGTGGTTTATACTGTAAAAGTTTTGAGTAACGGAGCATCTTTTTCTTGATTGATAGAAACAATCAAGAGAGGAAACAGTGAAAAAAACTTTTTTTTTCTCTCCCTGGAGCTCAAGAAAAAAAAAAAAAAAAAGAATGTTCATATGTCTCAGTTCCCCCTACTTTGCAACCAAAGTCACGAAGTTGTTGGAAGTTGTACTTCAAAAAGGCCCCAGAGGTATCCCTGAAATTTTACCCCAGAGGATGTCTTGGGTTGACAGTAGAACTTCTGAAAGAAGTTTGCCCTACTCACTTTTACCTTCAAATGCTCACCTTGAAAGGCTTTTTTGGCAGCAGAGGTCTCTAGCAAGCCAGTTTCTGAAACATTCTTTAACTTGAAAGGTCAGTAGAGGACTTTTACCTGGCCAACATAACATATTTGCTCTGCTGTAAAGGGTTTCATTTGTTAGGCAAGAACAAAACACTGGGCAATTTCTGGCTCTGCAGGAACAGCTCCTGTGTGTCTCTAAAGCCCCTGAAGATACACAGCATCCAGAGAGGAAGTTCTTGCAGCAGGCAGGAAACAAGAAAGAACCTAGAGGAGAAGGACCTACCCTGGGGGACTGTTCACTGTATTCAGGGACTCCTATGTGTATGGGAAAGAAATCAAAGGTGCATTTCAGAACAAACATTTTCTAAGACCATCAAAAAAAATGAAGTCATGATGCTAAAAACAGTCTTATGACTTAACTAAGTGACACTTAAAAATGTGACTTGAAATTCAAAGTGGCAACTGGTCTGGAGAATATGGGGTTATGTTTGATATGGCAGGTGCCTTACTTGTTTTATCCCTTGTTTATTCCTGCTAACATCACAATACTCCATATTCACAGACCATTGTCTAGGTAGAGATGAAAGCACTTAAGATATGATTGCACATTATTATCCAGACTTACCCTTGGCCACTTTGTTCCCCATCAGTCCTAAATTTCAGCAGGTTTATACTCTGTGATTTCTTTTTCTTTTCTTTTTTTTTTTTTGATTTTTTGGGCCACACCCATTTGATGCTCAGGGGTTACTCCTGGCTAAGCGCTCAGAAATTGCCCCTGGCATGGGGGAACCATATGAGACGCCGGGGGATTGAACCGTGGTCCTCCCTTGGCTAGCACTTGCAAGGCAGACACTTTACCTCTAGCGCCACCTCACCAGCCCCGTACTCTGTGATTTCTATGTTTCCCTCACAGACAGTAGAGCTTCCTTTGTCTCCCAAGCAGTGTCCAGGCTCCTGGACACTTGAGTCTAGGCCAGTCCTCATGTGGACACAGGCTTCTCATCAGAGAATGTCAAAATCAGGACAACTTGGTCCTCACCAAGGTCAATTTTTGGAAGAAGAGATTGGAGTAAATGGAAAAATTCATCAGGAAAAGTTTTTGCATGATTTTCAATTCACTGATTGAATAGACAATTCTTCTTTAAAATTCAGCTTCTTAGAAGAGCTTTAATTTTTAGATCTGTCCATTAATATAAAGCCATGCTCTGCAATCACCTAGACTCTTTCAGTTGGAAAGAATCCCAATTGTTTGTGACCCACCCCAATTAATCTTGAGAGAAGCAGGTCTTCACCAGGAGAAACCAGGAGAGTGGCTTAAGGAGACACAGTCAGTAAATGACTCAACAGACAAATATCAGTGAGTGTCAAAGACTCCTCCCTTCCAAATAAGTGGAACTTTCCTACCTAATGTGGTACTAGATACTGTTCAGGCCTGATAGTATTGTGGGATTTGAGGCAAGTAAACTAGTGTTGGGATTGAACTCAGTATCTCTGTATGCAAAGCATGTGCTTTATCCCCTTGAGTTACTTTAATAGCCCATAACCTTCCCTTTGTTGCCATGATTCAATATGTTTGCTTTTAATCCAAAAGTTTTTCTCCATGATATTATTCTGGGTCAAGATATCTTGTAAAGAAGCTGATTACTTATTCGAAGGTTAGCTAATGCTGTACACCTGCTATGAGTCCCTAGAAAGAATTTGTGTTGGAGACACCAATGCTTATGCAAATCCTTCTCCACAAACAGGAGGTAAAACTAGGACAACTTGCTCTCTCAGTTGCATTTCTGTGTAGAAGAGTTGGCTTACAGAATGTCCCTTAGCCAACCACACAGAGTTCGCTATAATTTACTGAAGTGTAGCTATGAATTGTTCTGGAATTTTCAACACAGCTAATGAACACAAGAGAATACTGGTTTTTGTATGGGGAAATGATCATATCCGTTAGGGGAGTATTTTTTCATTATTCTGAGAGCAAGCTTATAAACTGATTTTACATTTCATTCCACAGTGCTCTCACCCCAATCCTTGAGTTATTGTCACCACAGAATTGACCCTAAATTCTAAAAGCAGCAAGAAAAACCAAAGCTCTCATGTTGTTTTGGTTTTTTTTTGTTGTTGTTGTTATTGTTCTTGTTGTTCTGGGGCCACACCCATAGGGGCTGAGAGCTACTCATAGCATTGTACTCAGGGTCTCTCCCAGTATTGCTCAGGAAACCATTCAGCTGTCAAATCAAGCTAGGCCTCCTGCATGCAAAATCTGCTCTCTAGCTTGTCAGCAGCATCCTTTTCCTTCAGTAGTCTGATTAGTTAATGGTTCTCAGAAGAAACAAAATTATGTAATTAATGCTTTCCAAGAAATTAATAACTGAACAAAGCTTAAGCTACAGCATATGGAACTTAATTTGACCCCCAAACTCTTCATTTAGCAAGAAGAAAACTGAAAAGCCCCAATCCATGGAAAGCCTATGACTTACTAACCCTTATGTTTTTCCACTGTGACTTTCCTCAGGGTGTAAAGGAGCACAAATGTGGCATCTGTGGGAGGGAGTTCACCCTGTTGGCCAACATGAAGAGACATGTGTTGATCCACACCAACATCCGGGCCTACCAGTGTCACCTCTGCTACAAGAGCTTTGTGCAGAAACAGACACTCAAGGCACACATGATCGTCCACTCAGACGTGAAGCCTTTCAAATGCAAGGTGGGTATTTGTCTGGCAGGCGTGTCAGAGAGGAGGTCTTAGAGATCTGGGTATGTACCTGATACAGAGGGACTTCTGGGTACCCACTGAGACTCAGAGAAAATCCAGAGCCAGTCCCAGCCCTTGTACTTGCTTTGTCCTCTTGGCATCATTCTTGGCTTGTGGCAGCACTCGGCTAGTCCCTGAGAATTGCCTGCCCTGATTGTCTCATTGTGCATTCAGCATGCAGGCATGGGGGCAGCTAGCAGGGAAGGTCTGATGGCAGAAAACTCCACTTTGGAAAGAAGTTTTCAGAGGATGGCAATGTTGTAAAGAACCATGTGCTGGAAAGGAGAGATGGGGTGTAGCCACCCTGTTCCCCTCCTATTTCAATAAGGAGCTAAAGATAGATCCTCAACTCCTATCCCTTTGTCTCCCCTCTTCTCATCCTCTCTTCCTTGAGCTGAGGGACAGCACTGGAGATCAGGTCCCCACAGAGAATGAGAGTCCCAGGCACAGTGAACCCCAAGATGGTAGCTCTGAGCTAATGGTATAAGCACAGCCTTCTCTGCATGCCTCCTTCATCCCTCAAGGAGATCGCAGCTGCATCTGCCTCATTCATATAACTCTGCCTAATAGGCTTGCTGGGATCTTTCATGACCTAAGATAAGATCATGTGTGACCATGATCATGGTGAAGTCCATAGCACTGCCTATAATCACCCCCAAAGTACCCAGGATTTCCAGGGTTCCTCTTTTCTTCCTACTACTTGGTTCCTTCCCCTACTGCTGAGGTAAGGAGGACCCTAGAGGGGCTATGTCATTCAAGACATGGACAGATAAGTATCAGCCTAGTCTGAAAAAATGGCTGAGGACAGGAGCAGAAAATGTTTGCATGTAGGTATTTACTTAAAGAGCACTTCCCTGTGCTCTTACCCTGACTAATGGGATATACAGGGGAGATACCATTGATTACCATTTCTAAAATAAAGCCACAGGTTTTCCAGGATCATCCCAGCTGTCATCCCTCTGCAGCATGCCCTTGTGTAGGAACCCCCTATGACGCTCACTTCTTTCCTGTGTTGCGATGCTGGGATGGGGTGAGCAGGGTCAGGCAGCAGAGCTTCCCTAGACCTGGGGGCATCTCCGGAGGTGAAGGAGGGAGGCTGCTCTTTCCAACCCTTTTCCTGCCACCTACTTCTGTTTCCCCTCCTCTCCTTCACATTTCTAGCAGTTGAGAGCCAATTTATGTCCACCTTGCATCATTCCAGCTCAAGTAGGAGGAAATTGTATGTAGGACGAGCCCCAGCATCTTTAGGGTTCAATGCAAAATGAAATTGACAAAGATGAGGAGGGGGAGCTTATTCAATGGCTAAGAAGCATTTCAAGGTAGTTAAAACAGATCACTAAGCAAAAGTTAGATCCCTATAGAGTGGGAGACCCTGTATGATGCTCAGATCAAATACCTGGGAAGCCACCTGTGACAGTGGGAGCCCAAAGACTCATAGACCAGAGCTTCTCTCCTCTCTGGATGCTTCAATTCCATTCTACCTTGGAGAATGGAACCTTGGGAACCCTCTCTGTTGCACAACTGCCCTGTGGACTATTTCCCACAACGAAGGTGTCTCTCTACTCCAGTGTTCATTTTACTCTTGCACTTTGAGCATGAATTTTTAACTTTTTTTAATTAAGGCATCTCAATTAACCATAGTGCTTCCTTTAGGCATGCAGTATTATTATACTGCCACCCAATTAGTTGATTAGGTGACAGTAATCAACTATACTTTTTTTACCTTGTCAACTGGTAGCCAGAAACCTAAAGCCATTATTGCTCCTGTGAAGGGAGCAGCTATTATAATTAACGATTCCCTTAAGACTCAAACCAGCCATCTCCCTCCTCTGCATCTGTGATTCAGTTCAGTATTAGTGATAAAATGTGCTTGAATCAGGGAGGTTTGGAGGTAAAAAATATTACAAGAAGTAGGTCTGCAGGCTCTGTGTATTTGGGGACCCAGGGGCAGTTTTACTTCTCTATCTTCAAGGGCCTTAGGCAGAGGGGATCCAGTAGAATATCTGGTATAAAATAAATGTCTGGGAAATGTTAGGGTTCTTCTGGTACCATGTGCAAGTATTCATGACATTGCTCCTGGTTCAGTAGAGCAGTGAGTCACCTTTGACAAGATGTTTTGGACCCCTTTTCTCCTAGCACTATGGTGTCTGATAGTTAACTTCACTGTTCAGAAACTCTCATTGAGGATAGATTAGGTGCTGGATGTCTGGCTACACGATTGCATCCCATAAGCAAATGGTGTCTAAGAAGGACAGCTTTGCCATCCAGCACAAGCTGTCCTTTCTGTAGGTAACCCAGCATAGGAATGGGATAAATGACCTACAGAGTCACTTACTCCTGGTGGGCAGGTCTTCTCAGGTCAAGAGGTTCCTAGGAGAGTATCTGTATCATTAGAGCAGAAAAAGAACCAAACAAACAAAATGATGTCAAGGGTATTTCCACCCAGGTCTTGTCTCCATTCTCTGTGAAATACGAACAGGTGTCGAGAGTCTTCTGAAAAGTGCCAGAAGCATACTTCCTCAACTTTAACAATCTTTTGGAAACGTGTTATTTCAATTGATATTCTAAGGTTCCCTGGAGATCAGCTCCTAATCCTTCCCCAGTTTGGGTTGCCTGTGGTTGTGTCCTGTCCTCGTAAATACTTCTGGTTTGCATTAGGGCTGAACTCCTGGAAGTCAGGTCCAGGATGCTGGTAGGTGGGATTGAAGGAATTGAGAAGGAAAGGGAAGACTGTGTTCAGCATTTATGGACACGCCATTTGCTTTGTGGTGTCAGAGAAGAGGCAGACAATTAGGCTCACACTTTATCATGGGAACAGAGGAGCAAGAACCTTGTTCCTCCCAGAGTTAGTGGTCCTTTATCCATAATTTAACCAAAAAGGGAGCTTCTATACTCCATAGGTTTGGGGATTTTTTTTTTCACCACTAAACTATCTTCCTAACCCTCTGTTGCAAGGTGTATTATTGGTTCTCCTGATGCTCTGTGGGTAGACCTGGCCACATCAAAAAGAATTGCTCTTTCATTGTGAGCATAGGCTTCAACAGTGGGATGGGAAAACAGAGGAGAGGAAAGTTTTCCATTCTGTTTTGCTTCATTTTTTTCCTTTCTTTTTAATAAAAATGAGTCTACCCTTCTGGGCTCTTTTGCTTTGGGTTTGACTCCTGGATGCTTTGTTTCTTGGAGCCAGCTGGAATTTCTCCAGAGAGCTGCACCTCTATACTTCAGCCTCATCTCAGAAATCTGCTTCCCTTATTCTGCATAAGCACGAAGGGGCTGTTGTGGTCCTGTGGCAACCACTCTCTTTTAGAGCAAAGAACCAGCTGCTGTCTTTGGGAAACCTGTCCAGGAAAAGCAACCATCCAGAATTTCCGGGACAAATACTCCTTTGAGATGGGTGAAGCCGGAGCTGCCTAAGCTATGAATCACCAGGTCCTCTGCAGCCTCCTCTGAAGGAGATGACAAGACTGAGGACAAGGTCGCCCTGCAAAGGCTCTGGCCACCTCTGCTGCTCATCAGGGCCCAATGGTCCCTCTTAGCTTTTGGATGTGCTCCAAGGAGAGGGGGGGCCAGTGTGGATGCCTAGGGGTCCAGGGCTTGGGCTCAGAGCTTTCAGGCTGGAGTGGAGGGGGTTAAGGCAGTGACCAGATAGCTGCCTTTTGGCAGCAAATCCCTCCTCAGCAGAAGGAAGGATATAGCTGTATGAACTGCCTGCTTAACAATGCCTCACATGTCCCCAGGGGCCCGCCTGCAAATAGATTTCATCTTGCTTTCTCTTGTACTTTTCGAAGCTTCCTGTTTTCTCACGGTCCTTTTGGACAGTTTACAGTCCCTCTCTCTCCCTCCCTCCCTCTCTCTCCCTTTGAGGAAAGGAACACCCTTCTTATTAAAAGAGGGTGAGCAAGCGAGAAGAATGGAAGGGAAGGGCAGCGGAGTGGAGGCCATTCCACAGGGCTGCAGGCCGCAGCTCTTTGACCTTCTCTCTCCAAATTGGAAAACACAGGCTTCCTGGTGCATCTCAGGCCTCAGGCTCTCTTTGAGCTAGCTGGCTCCAAGTTTCGGGGCCTCCTCTTGGCGTTTGGGAGACTGCCTGCTGCCATTCCTCCCACTCCGCCACACAGCCCACTTAATGGTGAAGACTCTGGCCTCTGGCTCTCTGCAGTGTGCCAGGCATTCAGGGAAGAGGCCTAAGGAGGCCCCAGCCCTGGACCTGGAAGGAAAGCCCTCAGACAGATTTGTTGCTATAGCAAAAAGAAGATGAAGGAACAAGGAGGCCTGCAGTTACTAGCACATCTGCCAGCCATTTAGAGGGCTAAGGAAGGGAAGGAGAGGTGGCTCAAATGGCAGATAAGGACATGCCTTACAGATGTGAAGACCTGAGCTTGAGTTCTAAGATTCATTGGTCTCTCAAGCACCACCAGCTGTGGGCTCTATAAAAAATAATTCAGTTGGGGCTGAAGAGATAGCATAGTGGTAGGGCATTTGCCGTGCATGCGGCTGACCCAGGACAGATATGATTCCCTCCCAGCCTGCCAGGAATGATTTCTGAGCACAGAGTCAGGAGTAAGCCCTGAGCGCCACCAGGTATGCCCCCCTAAATTCAGTTGTTTTTACAAAGTAAGTAGCCAACTGAGCCTTAGAAAGCCAGATGACATTTCCCAAACCCTCCAGTCTAGGAGGGCTGTGTACTTTTCACCCTGATTTTTCAGTGTGGCATAACTGCTCCCATTATTATTGCACACCCCTGCACCTGGCAAGGACTTCTGCATCAAAGTCCTTCCTTTGTTCTTCTTGCTATATCCCCTCCAAATAATTTGGTTAAAAGAGACAGCACCAGAACCTTCAAAGACCTTTCTAGAATGTCAGGGGTGCACCATATATAAAATAATATTAGTAATGAAGCTCTTACTACTTGATGGTTTATTTATACCAAAAGATCTCATTTTCTTTTCTCTAAGAACTAGGATGATCAGAAAAGCCGACTGAAAATTAAACCTGCAGTAGAGAAGCATGGAGAGATGCCCCTTCTTTTTCTACTTTCCAGCCTCATTCTCCTCTCTCTGCTGCATTATTTTGAAATTAAATGATCAGTGCAATCCAATATAATCTTAATTTTTTAGGTTTTGGACTATAACCAACGGTGCTTAGTGGACCTTCGGGTGCCAAGGTTCTCTCACACTAGCCTTTCACACACAAACATTATGACCAGTCAATTGAGTTGTTTCTCTGCCCACCATCCTACCTATTTATAAGAAAGACTTCAAAACATTTATCCTCATGTTGTAGAGCACATGTGTGGCATGGGAACAACCCTGAACACAGTCCCTTGCACAGCAGAGCCCTTGAGTTCCATCAAGTATAGTTCCAGTGTCACCTGATTACCTCCTGCCTGTTCACCACTGACCAATAGCTCTATCAAATTGGGCCTCTCCATCTCACATCTTAGATGTGGCACCTATAAACATAGAGGGTATCAGCATGAGTCTAGAGGGGAGGAAAAGTTAGATTGAGTGGCAGAGATGACTAGTACTAATCAAGAGAAAAATGAGAGTTCATGTAGGAGTGCATTAGTTGTAACACCTGCAAGATGAAAACATCACCGCAGCAACTGCCAGTACCGACATTTAGCCCTGTTTCAATCTCTGCACCCTTGGCAGGAGAAGAGACAGCATCTCTTTATTTGGCCTAGATTTTAACTAGCCTTCTTTTTGTCCAAGACAAGAAACATGAGGTTGGCTATTTCTTCTTAATCCTTCTTCCAGTCTAATCCCTCTTCCTCATTAAGGTGATTCTGGTTGGAGTTCACCTCTCCAACCTCAGGCAAGGGCACCACTTCTGACTGGCCCATCTTCTTTCTCAATAATGACTGGAAGGACTCATAATGGATAGAAGTTTCCTCTCTGAATTTCATTAAATAAACTATTTACACATGGATATTGTCATATGAACACAACCTTCCATGACAGAAAAAGAGGCCAAGTGTTCTGTATAAGGAACAAAGGATTCCAAGGATCAGACAGAGGCTGAGAGTGAGGAAAAAGATTCCTCCCACTGAGAAGGAAGTGGTGTTCAAGTACCTGGGGTTTGAATTCATTGCTTCTCTCCTGATGAAACACAGGGCAGAAGTCTACAA
This sequence comes from Crocidura indochinensis, assembly GCA_004027635.1. Classification (NCBI taxonomy): domain Eukaryota; kingdom Metazoa; phylum Chordata; class Mammalia; order Eulipotyphla; family Soricidae; genus Crocidura; species Crocidura indochinensis. The sequence continues at coordinate 4,618 of PVKC010009939.1, read as the reverse complement.
GCCATAGTGAATAGATTTAATAGGGAAAAAGGAAAGAAATCCATAATGACCAAATTTCAAATTTTTTGCATTACTTGTTTGGGATACTGATACTGTCCTGGCTTGTTTATGTATTCTGCTAATCAAATTCTTAATGATTCAGTAAGCATTACCATGTGCATAACCCCTGGCTTAATACTGAGAGTGCCACAAAGGAAAAGGAAGGTAACCCTTGCATTTCTGAATGCTAACTGGGACACCTTCTAGTATCCAGACAGCTTTCTGAGTTGGAACATCTACACTCATGCCTAGGGAAACAGTCATTGGCTGGTCCATTTGGTCACTGCATGATGGATAACTTGGGTCTGTGAAAGTAAGTCTGTCAATCACATACAAATATTTTTTTTGCTTTACCTTTACTGGTCACACATGATGGCATATTTGACTTACTATTCCTGCAGAGTATGACGTATTATTCTCTAAGGCCAAAGGCCTTGACTTCAGTGGAAAATATCATTTTGATATCATAAGGTCCTGTGTTTTATCAAAACATCCCAGAAAACTCAGGATGAGTGAATGCGACTGAAAAAAACATTAAAATAGAAAAACCCACATGGGGGAATGGAGAGAGTACAGAGGTAGGGCATTTGCCTTGCACACAGCCAATTCAGGATGGACAGTGGTTAGAATCTCAGCATCCCATATGGTCCCCTGAGCCTGCCAGAAGCAACTTCGAAGCACAAAGCCTGGAGTAACCCCTGAGCAACGCCTCCGGGTGTGACCCACCTCCCCCACCAAAAAAAAAACCCACACTGACCTATCTAAAGGCTCCTCAAGAGTTGATAGAGCCAAATAAAATATTTCTAATTAGAACCAAAGGACTTAAGCATCATTCTTGATGTCAGATGTCTCCTAAGGAAGTTGGAAATTAAACCAACTCATTCAACCTCTCCCCAAGTTGGATCCTCTTTTTTTTTTTTTTTCCGCAATGAATGTGGGTGCAAGTGCTCTGAAGACTACTGTGTGCTGAATTCATTTTTGCTAGGAAGGAAGTTAAAAAAGCAGAAAAGTTCTTAAAAGCCCCAAGTATGAATCATTTAAAAATAGAGAACCAGCCATTCATGGATTGTTTGTGACACATGTAATAACTGGTTTTCTCCTATCTTCCTTTTATTTTAGGCTGGTCTCTTAAGGACACTTTTAGGTCTCCTTCCTGATTTCAGGGTCAGTTCAACGCTTACCTTCTAAGCCTCCTATAGAGAACCTCATCTTCATTAATAAATATTCCACCAGAACCTCAAACTTGGGCCCGCCCCAAAGGAAAGATTTTTGAGAAAGTAAAACTGGTGTCAATTTACAGGGATCCCATCCTGAGTCCTCTCTCCATGGAATCTCTCACCAAATTCCTTTCTCTCAAGACCCAGCCATTGAGTGTGGGGAGGGATAGAGTGTGCTCCTTCCTCACATGCAGGCAAAGTCCTTTTCACCTTTCTTAAGGAAGGGTGTGAATTTGCAAACCTTGCTCTGCTGGAGGCTGGGCACCAAAACAGGAAGGAAAGTGCCCTCAGAGTCACTGCTTCTATGTTGTCTTTGCAAAGAATCTTACTCTTCCCAAGATAGAGAGGACTCACTATGGTGGTCCATTTACTCTCTGCACTTTGTTGGCAATAGATAAAAATGAACTATAAAGAAATGAGCCAAACAAGCCTATTTTTGGAGTGTTTGAGAAAATGCTGTAGTCCTAAAAATCTTGACCCGGGGAGAAGACCACTGAATCTTGCCTTTCCATTATCTTTCTTTCCTTTTCATGTTCAAATCCATTTCAAGAAGTAACAAGTTGAAAAAGGAAGGAAAGCATTGGATGCCTGATAGCATCCAATGAAGAGTTCTGTTAGAGACACACAAGATGGGGTGGTGGTTATGTCGAGTGATTGGGGGTTCAGGGGACTAAATTTCAATCCTGCTCCAGCACCCACCAGCTGTTGCCTTTGTCTAAGGCTTTGATACCTCATTTTGTCTCTCTGTTAAGTGGCTGTGACAAAAGCACCCATCGCCTAGAAATAATTTCAAGATGGACTTCAGAACAATGGTCTCTCTATTGCATTTACTTAATTTATGTATTTTTTTTAAATTTAGGAAATATTAATACAAACTATTCATCAAGTTGTTGGATCCTGATTACTAGAGTGAAGCAGGCTATGACCAATTACTTTTATATCTTTTCCAGTCTTCAAAGATTTTCTCCTTCTCTGAAGTTTTGTTCTAAAGAAGTTTCATCATGTGCTTGTGCTATTTCTCTTGCCTTGAAAAACCCAGGCACTGCAGGCCATGGATCCTTGGTACCTTCCCTTCAACTTCAAGTCTGATACTGGCCTTAGCTACCCCAAACATTGCCTGGTCTGGGGAGGCACATCAAATGCTACAATTTAAACTGCATCTTTAGCATGTTAGCCCTCACCCAGACCTTGCTGAGAGCTGCCTGGAGTGGAGTTCCTTCCTCAAGTCACTAAAGTTCTCCCTTGTCTCTGTCTCTACCAGCTTTGTGGGAAAGAGTTCAACCGCATGCACAACCTCATGGGCCATATGCACCTGCACTCTGACAGCAAACCCTTCAAGTGCCTTTACTGCCCCAGCAAGTTCACACTGAAGGGCAACCTGACACGCCACATGAAGGTCAAGCATGGGGTTATGGAGCGCGGCCTGCATGCTCAAGGTAACACTATCCCTGGACAAACTGTTGGAAGTAGATGGGCTTTCAGCAAGCTGTCCTGTAAATGGTGGCTTGTTCATACTGTGGAAGCAGAGAGTACCACTATCTAGGCCATATTGGAGTAGCAAGAGTTGGCTAAGATGTCTCTATAGCAAACCTCATGGTCACAGCTAAAAGTAGCAATCAAAGTGAGATCAAGTAGATGGGGGTATGACATTGTCAGGAACAGTCACATCTTGGGTCTTTTTTCATTCTTGGGACATTTGAGTTAGTTTTTGCATCTCTCCTTACCTGTGCTGCATTGCCTTTGGACACCTCTAACTCCCAAGCTTGAAATTTTTCCAGAAGGTGATGTGTGCTTAGCTTTCATCTGAGAGCCTAAGTGGGTCCCTAGAACTGAGCTCCGATAAACTCTCAGTTCCTAAAAGGCATCAAACACCCCTGCCATCACCCAGGAAATGAAGCACATCTTCGTCCAGCAGAGACTTGCTTTGAAAGTTTGAAACTGGCTTTCAACAATTTTCATGTTTTATGTACCACAGAGATTAGTATTCCTTTTATTCTGCTGTTGGAAATGGAGTCTGGATCACAGAGCAGATTTAGAAGCCCTGCCTGTGACCAAGGCAAGATCAAAGCTGACATGGGCTGACAGTATCACAGAGACTGAGGGGACAGTAGAATTCCTGGTGGATCCCACATTGGAAGCCAGACCTCTCACAGAGTTGTAGTGTTTGGGAGCACCAGGATCCCACCTTCTGTTTCTTCCCCTACTCCATTTCACAGGGATTCATGTGAACTGTTGGTTCTTGATGGTCTAAGGCCTTCAAGACAAAAATTGGGTGGGTGATAGCAGCCTCTGGTGGTTGCTGAAAAACTTCTCTCCACAGGGCATCCCCCAGACATATAAAGGAAGCCCCTCTTTCATCATTGCATTTCAAAGACAACCTTGATTGTCAGATATGAGGGATGGAGGCAAGTGGAAATTTCCTGGCAAATCTCTCTAGCCTCCCTGTCCTCTGCCTTGAGGACCCCTTGGTGTAAAGGTTGGCAGTGAACTCTCTGATTTTGGGGTTGTTGTTTGATTCAAGATGAAAATACATTATTATTTTTCTGATAAAGTAAATGCTCACTGTGAAAACAGGAACCTTTTCAAATGAAAAGATTTATTTGAGATTTTGCCCTATATTCTTCCAGACATTTTTTGTTTTGTTTTGTTTTGTGGCTACACCCAGTGATGCTCAAGGGCTACTCCTGGCTATGTGCTCAGAAATCACTCCTGGCTTGGGGGACCATTCTTCCAGACATTTTTTATCATAGAAACAGGTCCAGATAAGAGTCTAGAACCTCTCATTTGGGAGGGAGATGATCCCTCTTTCACTGCCTAAAACTTGGATCTCTGGTTGTCCCTGCCCGTGGATTTCTCCACTTAAAGTCTCAGTAGTCTGATTGATAGGTCAGAACTATGCTTATTATATAGTACTTTATTTTGGTGTTATTATTTATTTTGGAATCTACTAGTGGGTGTGCTCAAGAGGCCTGAGGTTCACTACCAGTCATCTGTAGGATTCAAGGAGACAGTACTCCTAAGAGCCAGTGGTTTTCCAGAGCTTATCTAGACCACCCCAGCACTGCACTGGAGATACTTTGTGGACTATGTGGTACCAGGGGTAAAACCAGTGTTGAGCACAAGTCTTGTATGCACTCTAACCCCTGTATAAGTTTATGTTTTATAGCTTTTGGTGAGTGTCATCAATTTATCTGAAAGCAATATATCACCTTTGACCTCATGAATGATAAGACCCCTCTCTACATACTTGCCAGGAAATGGCCTATTTTTTTAATTTTTTAAATTTATTTTTAATTATGTGAACAATGATGCAAAGAAAGAGGACAAGATAAAGTTACAGTGAAAGGGCAATCACCCAAAAA
>PVKC010009938.1:0-26257 GCA_004027635.1 Crocidura indochinensis | reverse complement strand
TCTGTGGAAGGCAGGCGGCTTTTGGGTTGGAACTGATGCTGAGTCTTCGGACCTAAGTTCTTTCCACCGAATAAAGCTGATATTTCCACAAGTCTGACTCTCCGTGAGCTGTTTACCCGCCGATTCACCTCAGAACCGCTGGTTACTGGGTGGTAGACGCGTTTTCAGAGCTGGAGGGGAGAGACCTCATCCTCCCTACCTCCATCAGCGAACCTCTCCTGGAACGGATTTCTACACTACAGTCCCTGAGAGGCCAGGCAATATTATTCTAGATTGGGAAAGCGTACACAGGATAGAAAATGGCATAAGGACAAGATATCATACACCGGAGGTGAGAAAATGGTGAGGGTCAGGGTTTAAAAAATTGTACACTAAACCAGGTATCATGAGGCAGAACAAGTAAGTCATATATGGATAAAAAGAGAGGCTTAGATATTGAGAAGGAACACAAACCCCTCTTTTGAACTGTACAATAAACTCTAATTTCTTAACTTTCTGAATTTGGTATACAAATTTTTCATGCAATTCTCAAGAATATTACCACCAGTGAAGGAAAAATCCACTTTAGTGCTAACAGTCTGGAACCAAACTTCCTATCTACTGATATCAATTTTCTTTTTCTTTTCTTTTTTTCTTCCTTCCCTCCCTCCCTTCCCCTCTCCTCCCTCTATCCCTCCTTCCCTCCCTCCTTTCCTTCCAGCCTTCCTTTCCTTTCCTTTCCCTTCCCTTCCCTTCCCTTCCCTTCCCTTCCCTTCCCTTCCCTCCCTTCCTTTCTTCCTTCCTTCCTTTCTTTTTTGGTTTTTGAACCACACCCGGTGACACTCAAGGGTTACTCCTGGCTCTGCACTCAGAAATCTCTCTTAGCTTGGGGGACCATATGGGATGCCGGGGTATCGAACTTCGGTCCATGCTAGGTCAGCCACTTGCAAGGCAAACACCCTACTGCTGTGCCACTGCTCTGGCCCCAAATATATACATTTTTAATGTATGCAGAGAACTCCTAAACAAGATGATTTGGAGAAATTGTATACAAACTTTTTCCAAAATCCACTCTAGGCTTTTCCCTTTTAAAGGAACTATGTTCTTTCTCTAACAAGCATCCCTTCTCTTTCTCTTCCCTAGCATTTCTCTATGTAAAAAAAATCTTTAAATAAAACTACTTTAATTCACTCCTTTGCCTCCTTCTGAAACACTTTCTTTGAGATTATATTCCTGGAATGCCTATACCAATGTTAGGACTGACTTTGCAAAGAGCATTTCCTCACTCCAGTCTGGGTCTACAGCTTCCCTAGAAAACAGTAGCAGGGATCATCTCCCATGCCATGCAGAACAAGTGAGCTTCAGGTACAGCTTAGGTTGTCTCATGGGACTAGTGGAAACTCAGTTCTGTGCTGGGTAACTGCTCTTGACACCCAGTTCTGACCCCTGTCATGCATTTCCCCCAGGTGGTTGAGGTGGGCCCAACAGAGAAATGGAAGCACTCTTCTTGAAGCTTCCTTCTTGTTCACTGATACACAGAGCACAACAAAATGAAAAAAAAACACAAAAGTAATTCAGAGTCTATTTCAATAGACTGAAAATATAATAATTACTACCAGTGCAAGGAAGGGCAAAAAAAGAGAGAGAATAGTTGAGGGGATCAATCTGACAGTGTGAATGGCACTAGAATTTTGGTGTTGGATGTGGTGAGGCACACACAGAGCAATGGGAAGCTCTAGTCTTAAAACCTCCAGTCTTATAAAACAGTGAGAAACCAACAAAATTTTATTAAAAACAAAAAACGTGATGCACGGCAAAGGAAACTATCAGCAAAATGAAGAGCAGCCTACCAAATGAGACATCTACAAATCATATCTGGCAAAGGACTAATATCCAGAATACATAAAGAAACATACAACATGAGACCGAAGAGATAGCATGGAGGTAAAGCATTTGCCTTGCATGCAGAATACCCGGCATCCCATATGGTCCCCCGAGCCTACCAGGAGCAATTTCTTTTTATTTTTTTTTGTTTTTGGATCACACCCTGCAGTGCTCAGGGGTTACTCCTGGCTCCATGCTCAGAAATTGCTCCTGGCAGGCACGGGGGACCATATGGGGCACCGGGATTCGAACCGATGACCTTTTGCATGAAAGGCAAATGCCTCACCTCCATGCTATCTCCTGGGCCCCTAGGAGCAATTTCTGAGTGTAGAGCCAGGAGTAACCCCTAAGCCATGGCGGGTATGACCCCCCCCAATACAACTCAATAACAAAACAACAAACAATCAGTTTTAAAATGACAGAAGTACTTAACACAAATGTCCAACTGGACACATTCCAGCAGCAAGGAGTTCAGACTTTCTGCTCATGGAAATGTAAATCAAAATCACAATGCACTGTTGCTTCCCACTTGTGAGAATGATCATTAGCAAAAGACAAGAAGTGACAAGTATTGCTTACAGGGGTTAAAAAAAAAAGGGAAGTTGGGGCCGGAGAGGTGGCGCTAGAGGTAAGGTGTCTGTCTTGCAAGCACTAGCCAAGGAAGGACCGGGGTTCGATCCCCCAGCATCCCATATGGTCCCCCCAAGTCAGGGGCAATTTCTGAGCGCTTAGCCAGGAGTAACCCCTGAGCATCAAACGGGTGTGGCCCGAAAAACAAACAAACAAAAAAATCTGACAGAGGAGGATTGATATCTAGATATACAAAGTACTCATAAAAGTTAACCCTGCAAAACTTAAAAAAAAAAACAATTAAAAATGGAGAATGGAGAGAGGAAATAAACACACACCTCTCTGACGAAGACCAACAGATGGCTAACAGGCACATGAAAAAATTCTCATCATCACTTATCATTATCATTAAGGAAATCCAAATCAAGATGACAATGAAATATCATCTTATACCAGTGATGATGGCACATATCAAAAATATTGGAAACAATTTGTATTGGTGGGACGTGACTATGGAAAAACAGTGTAGGGTTCTCAGTAAATTTAAAATCAAACTTCCACATTACCTAACAACCCCACTTAAGGTTATCTACCCCCAGGACAGAAAAAAATCATCCAAAAGATTGTATGTACACTGCTATTCATCATAATATTCGGTATAATTGAGTTGGAATCAACTTAGATGTCCAACAACAGATGAAGATGTGTTACATATATACAATGGAATACTACATAGCTGTAAGGAATGAAGTAATCATGCAATTTTCTGCAACATGGATGGAACTGGAAGATATTATGATAAATGCAGTAAGCCAAAAGAAGTATAAATACAGGTTATCACTTATATGTACTATTTAGAATAACTCTATTAAGAAATGCAATGACTTAAATGGGGGTTGTCAAAAACTCTGTAGGACCCAGAGTATAATGAGTAGAAGAAAAGAAATTGAGTGGAGAAGGAGAAACACAAATATGAAATGACAGAGGTCAGGAGGTCTCAGTTGCATTGGTGTTAAAAAAGGATAGAAGTAAATATTCAAGTCAGAGTCAACAACAATGAATTCATGAGACTCAAACTTTAACAAGCCAAATTAAAAACAGGCCTGTTATGATGGCAAGCTGGGCATGGGATGGACTCTGAGAACAGTAGTAAAGGGTGGTTGACACTAAGTGGGAATGGTCCTAAAACATTGTAGGTCTAATACCCAACTTTACAAATCACACTGGTTTAAATTAAAAACAATTTTTAAAGCCTTACTCAAGAAAAAAAAAGGAAAAAAGAAAGAGAGAGAGAGAGAATAAACAATACAAAAAAGGGACTACAAAGCATTTAAGAGGAAAGAAATTCTAAAACTTAGAGCACAGGCCGGAGCAGTGGCACAAGTGGTAGGGCCTTTGCCTTACACACACTAACCTAGGATAGACCACGGTTAGATCCTATGGCATCCCATATGGTCCCCCAAACCAGGAGTGATTTCTGAGCGCATAGCCAGGAGTAACCTCTGAGCATCACCGGGTGTGCTCGCCCCCCAATAAAAACCCCCTAACAAACAAACCAAAAAAAAACTTAGAGCAGAAAATAATTGACTCCCCCAAAAAATATTCAAATAATCAATGAAACCAAATACTGGTTCTTTGAAAAAATAAACAAGATTGATAAACCACTAGCAAGACTCACAAAGGAGAGAGAAAGAAGAAAGAAAAAAAGAAGTAAAAGAAAAACCCTAATAAACTAAATTAGAAATGAAAGGGACGACATTACAACAGATACCACAGAAAATCAGAGAATTATTAGGGACTGCTTTGGAAATCAGTATGCCTTGAAACAGGAAAATCTAAAAGAAATACAGATCCTTGTACTCCTATGATATCCTAAGAAGATACTAAACACTAGTACAGCACCACCACTACTGAGGAAATATTAGCCAAAATTCTCCCTAAAAACTAAATCCCAGGTCCTGATGGATTCATTAGTGAGTCATTCTAAGCCTTTAAATAAAAGCTACTGTCAACTGTTTCCTGACTCTTTCAAGAAATTGAAGAAAGAGAAAGAGTACCAAATTTCTATAAGGCAAATGTTACCCTCATCCCCAAAGCAGAAACAGCACAAAATAGGAAAAGTACAGACCAAATATCCCTTCTGAATAAAATTGCAAATATCCTCAACAAGATACTTTAAAATCAAATTCAATGGCACATCAAAATGATCAGACACTGGGACCAAAGGTGATTCATCCTAGAGATGCAAGAATAGTTTAACACACACAGTCAATCAGTGTTATAGAGCATATCAATAGAAGAAAAAATGACAATTGAATGATCATATTACTATATGCAAAAAACCATTTGACCACGTCCAGCACGCATTCATGAGAAAAATTCTCAATAAATTTGTAAATTGAAGGAACTTTCTTCAACATATTGAAAGCGATTAGCCACAATTAACAAAAAACATTATGCTCAAAGATGAAAAATAAGGGGCCCGGGAGATAGCATGGAGGTAAGGCGTTTGCCTTTCATGCAAAAGGTCATCGGTTCGAATCCCGGTGCCCCATATGGTCCCCTGTGCCTGCCAGGAGCAATTTCTGAGCATGGAGCCAGGAGTAACCCCTGAGCACTGCCAGGTGACCCCAAAACCAAAAACTAAAAAAATATAAAAATAAAAAAAGATGAAAAATAAAAAGCTTATGCACAAGACGAGGCTGCCTACTCTTACTGTTTCTTTTCAATATAGCATTGGAAGTACTTGCTATTGCAATTAGTCAAGAAAAAGATATTAAGAGCGTCCAGATAGAAAAATAATAAATTGATTTCTCAGTATTTGTATATGATATACTATATTTATAAAACTCCACAAAAAAGGTCCTACAAACAATAAATTTGTATGGTCAAGTGGCAGGCTACAAAATAAATGTGTAAAAGTCAATAGCTTTTCTATACACAATAGTGAATAAAGAAAAATCAAAAATAAAACCAATCCAATTCATAGTTTTGCCTCAGAAAATCAAGTATCTAATACTCAGCTTAACAAACATAGTGAAAAACCTATATAAAGAGAACCACAAAACACTACTAAAAGGAATAAAAGAGTACATGAAGAAATCGAAACACATTGGCTCATGGATTGGGTGGATTAATATGATAAAAATGGCACTATTCCCCAAAGCATTACATAGATCCAATGTAGTTCTAATAAGGATACCCATGGCATTTTTCAAAGAAATAGATCAAAGACATCTAATATAGATATATGGAATATGGGGCTGGAGAGATAGCACAGCGACAGGGTATTTGCCTTGCATGCAGCTGATCCAGGACAGATGGTGGTTTGAATACTGGCATCTTATATGGTCCCCCGTGCCAGCCAGGAGCAATTTCTGAGCACAGAACCTGGGGTAACCCTTGAGCGCCACTGAGTGTAACCCCAAAACCAAAATAAAATAAAATATATATGAAACAATAATCCTCTCCTCCAAACCCAAATCCAAAGCAAGCCTCAAGAGATACATGGGAAGCATCATTACTCCAACTTCAAAATATACTACAAGGTGATAGTAAAACAGCATGGTACTAGAAAAAGGATAAACTCTAAGATCAATGGAATAAAATTGAATATCCAGAGATAGATCCTCAATACAGAGGTAGCTAATTTTTTATAAAGGAGCAAAAAAATGAACTGGAGCAACAAAACCTCTTCAGCAAGTGATGTTGGGAAAACTAGTCAGTCATATGCAAAAATATAAATCCACTGAACAATTGCACAGTGGGTAAGGCACTTGCTTGCATATGGCCAACCCAAGTTTGATCCCCAGCATGCCATATGGTTCTCCAGCAGTGCTCAGGATGACTCAGGAGTAATTCCTGAGTGTAGAGCCAGGGATAATCCCTGAACATTGCTGGGCACGGTCCAAAAACAAACAAAAACAACTCAGACTCCTTTTTAATATCACACACGAAAGTCAAATAAAAATGGATTATAGAGCTCAATATCAGGTCCAAAACCATAATACATACCAAGAAAATAGGTAAAACCTCCATGACATTGAAGCTAAAGGTAAGTTCAAGGAGGCAACACCAGTGGCAAAACAAGTGGAAGCAAAAATATACAACTGGGGCTACATCAAATTAAGAAGTTTCTGCGTCTCAAAGGAAATGATGAGCAGAATGCAGAGACACACCACATACTGGGTAAAACTATTTGCCCAATATTCATCTGGTAGAGGATTAATGTCCAAGATATACAAGAGCTGATAGAACTTTACAAGAAAAATATACAACTCATCCAAAAAATTGAAACAAATGAACAAAAATTTCCTCAAAAAAGAAATACAAATGACCTAAAGCATTTGGTGAAATAAAGGCTCTGCATCACAACTCATCAGGGAAGGGCAAATTAAAACTATAAGATATCTCACAACACAAAGACATACATAAAACACACACACACACACACACACACACACACAGTAGCCAGTGTTGGTGTAGATGCAGGGGAAGATGGGACTCTCATTGCTGTTGGAAAGCAATATGGACATTCCTTAAAAAACTAGTAATTGAGGGGCCGGGCGGTGGCGCTGGACGGACCGCGGTTCGATCCCCCGGCTCCCCATATGGTCCCCCGTGCCTGCCAGGAGCGACTTCTGAGCGAATAGCCAGGAGTAACCAACCCCTGAGCGTCACCGGATGTGGCCCAAAAACAAAAAAACAAAAAAACTAGTAATTGAGCTGCCATATGATCCAGCAATTCCACTCCTTGGAATATACCCCCGAGGGTTTGTATATAGGTTATATACAAACCTATGTTCATTGCAGTACTGTTCACAATAACCAAAATCTGGGGGAAAAACCTCAAGCACTCAAGAAAAGATGACTAGATAAAGAAACTATGGTTCATCCACACAGTGGAATATTACTCAGTCATAAGAAACATAATAATACAATTTACTGTTGTTATGTGGATGAATCTGGAAAGTATCAATGATGTGTGAATTTAATCAGAGATAGAGGGGCAGGCATAGAATGTTCTCTCATAGGCCGGATATAATGAAACATTGTAGAGGAATAACAAATGCTCAAAGGCTACAGTCAGGGAAGGATAATACACACTGGGGGAGGCAAGTGGTCACTCTGGAGAACATAATGCTGGAAAGAGATATAAAGTGTCTAGAGAGGCAGGCTGGGAGATGGGAGGGTAACGGAGGACATTGGGGGACCAAAATGGGCACTGGTGAAAGAGCTGGTGTTAGAACACTGTACGCCTGAAGTTCAGCCATGGTAACCTTGGAACTAACGGTGACTCCATTTAAAAAATAATGAGTCCATCTACCAAGGTCATTTCCGTTTATGAAAGATAAATTTGTAAGGTTCCTCCCCTCCCACCTCCGCCCTCAATAATCTGCGTTCTCCTGCGTGGGTGAGAGGAGACAATTGCTGAGAGAGGAAAAGATTACCTGCCACCCCCAGTCATTTCCCCCCACTTTCTTTGAAAACCGGATGAAATGCAGAGTGAGGCAACTCCAAAATCCCATGAGTTCCAAAGGCGATATACACATGACCCAAAGTAAAGAACATACTTGATTACAAGGGTTATGAAACAGTGCTACCTGGATGAGCTGTGGGAATTAGACGGATTGCGCATCACCTAACTTTTTTTTTTAAACAATTTTTGGGCCCAGTTTCATGCCAGGAAAATCATGCAGCTCTTCTTTGATCTCGAACAACAGAACAACACAACCTCCTTGCATGGAATCCCTTGCAGTCCCTGTTCCCTTCGCGATGAAGAAAGAGCTCTACTCACTGTGAAAGCTTTAATCTTGGGATGGGTTGAGTGCTGAAAACTAGGTGTTTGGTTTTTTTTTTTTTTTTTTCCTTCTTCTTTTCTCTCAAGAATTACCATGATTTCCTTTGGCGTCTAATGACAGTGATGTACCTACCGATATAGCGAGAGACACCGCATCCAGCTGGACTTTGCCCAGATGGCCACAGAATATGGAGCTGACGATGCTGATGAGAAAGATCATCAACTGGGCAAAAAACTGCGGAGGGAAAGGAAGGAGAGTCCGGCAGGCGCTGACACCCCCGGCCCCACCGCATGGAGGATTCTCCGGGAAAGGGGGGAACCCCAGCCAAGCGCTTCCCCGACTGCGCCGGAGGCCGGCCGTCGGTCGGGGCGAGCACAGGGCGGGCGCGGGGTCCCCGCACTCACCACCGGGACCGCGATCGCCGCCAGCCTCGCCGCCTCCCGCCGCCGCTCCGGCGCCAGCAAACCCCGCAGGCTGCTCCGGACGGCGCGCGGCTGGGGGGCGGCCGGCAGCTCCAGCTCCGGGCTGTCGGGGGACATCTCCGTGTTCACGGCGTCGGCGGCCGCCAAGGGCTCCATGCGGCGCTCGGAAGGGACCGGGGGATCCACGCCGGGTGCTTGGAAGCCGCCCGGGGGCTGGGAGAGGAATGGAAGGCCCCGCCCACCTGCCCGGCCCTCCTGCCCGGTCCGAGCCGCTGTCAACGGTCGCTTCTGCCGATCCCCGATGTTAGGGGAGTCCTCGAGGTTTGGGGCAGGGTGGGGTCGGGTCCTTGCAAACGGGGCAGCCGCGCGAGGGGCGTTCTGTGATAACCAGAAAGAAGTCAAGTGAGTCTTGCAGACCATCCCTTTGACATTTCTCTCTGCCTCAGTTTATGTTCGTGTTTCTGAGCCTCTGAGGCTGAGTTGCTTGCCAGGAGCAGGTTTGGGCAAGCCTGAATCTGCCAAGCACCTAGGGGAAGGAGCTGGGAGTGGAAGAAATGGAAGCCTGCTCCAAGACACTGGATCAGCAAACTCCAGCTCACTCCAGCTAGCCCCTCCACACAAGCCCCTAAGGAGAATCATCGTTACTTTGGTAGAAAATGTGTAGAAAATAAGATAAAGCACACCAAAGGCCAGAATGATTGCCCAGTGGGTAGGGTGTTTGCCTTGCACGAAGTCAATCCCCAGCATCACATAAGGCCCATTTGGTCTCCTGACCCTGCCAGGAGTAATGTCTAGAGCACAGAGCCAAAACAAAGTCCTGATCGCCTCTAGGTGTAATACAAAAACAAAAAAAACAAACAAAAGAAGAGGTGCACCTCAGGAGACCAGTCCTGGAAGGAGTTCACTCATTGTTCCAAGCCCGCTTTCTGCAGTCCAGGTCTCAGTCCTTAGACTAAAAAATAAATAAATAAATAAAATACTGCCTTTGGCCGTGCTGACTGATGTTTCCAGCAACTGAGCCCACCACCCTCTTCGAACTTGCTGGCTTCTTGCTAAATAAAGCTCTTTCTCAGCCTTTCACATGTCTCTCCTTTGATTGTCCCTCAAGCAGCAAAACTCCCCAAAACAAAGCCTGCTGAAAAGTTCTGGGTGATCAGTGGAGCTGGAAAAGAGGAGGGGTTTCCAGACATAAGTGTCTAGGGAGGGAGTGTCTCTGGAGCCTCAGGCTACCATGCTTGGTCCTTCAAGTATCCAGATCACTTTTAGTTCATGTCTTAGTTTGGTCCCTGGAAAATGACTCTTGACTCACCCCAAAAGAATTCCAATGAGGGTGGAGATGCTTTAAATGTAGCTCTGGCCAAAACCTGCTTTGGGTATTTTGTTGCTTCACAATAGCTGATATTTTTCTAAGTTCATCCATGATCTATTCTTTCAGGGCAAAGGCCAAGCCTAGTTCTTTGTAATCATCCCAGAACCTGGCAGGTTTCATATGCCTGGGCCAGTATGAGCTGGAAATGCTGAATTCAACTATGGTAACTACTTAATCCAAAACTACTATTTGGAAACATTGTCCTCTCCTACTATCTCCCAACCTCTAGAAATTCTCCATGGTTGTATGAATTTTCACTGCTCCCTCAACCATTTTCTAAAGCCACAGTAAATGAAACATTAATACCTCATACACACATCTCCCTGAGTCAATGTTAGGGCACTTGCCTTATGCACAGCAAACCCATGTTCCACCTTCAGCACCCCATATGGTCCTCTGAGCCCTGCCAGAAGTAACCCCTGATCACAGAGATAGGAATAGGCCCTAAACACAGCCAGGTATGTCTCTAGAACATAAAAATAAATAAATAAATAAATAAATATCCTTATCCCCTGGGGTCGGGGAGATAGTACAGGGGGTAGGGCACTTGCCTTGTGTTGAATATGAAAACATTTTCATAAGATTATTCTTTGCCTGTTGTCCCACCTTGACCTTCCAGGTGGGGGCACTGTTGAGAGCCAAATAAATAGTTTGGGAGCGAGGTGTTGGGGTCCTTTGGCAGAGTTTGCTGGGTGGCTCCAGGTGTTTTTTGGAGCTGGCAGTAGGCTGACAAGGCACTCTCTGTGCCCAACCTTTTACCTCCTTACCCTCCTGTCTGTGCGGATAAATATTACCAAGATCTCCCCCCAAAGGGGGAGAAGGGGATGGCAATCAATTTCTCATTCTGGGAGCTCTTTGAGGATACACAAATAACAAATAAAGTAGTAAATGGAACCCTACATTCTTGCACAAGGCCAATCAAGATTCAAAATCCAGCACCTGATAGAGTCCACTGAATCAACCAGGGACTGAAAAAAATAATACAGCAGGTAGGGATTCTTGCATGTGACCAGCACAGGTTCAATCTTCAACATAACAAATGGTCCTCTGAATCCCAGAAGTGACCCCTGAGTTCAGAACCCAAAACAAAGTAACTGTTCTAGCTATGAACTACATCGCCAAGCAAAACAGCATCACTCTGAGTTTTAAAAAGATTTTGGGGGGCTATACCTGATGTTGCTCACACCTTATTCCTGACTCTGTGCCTAAGGATCACTTCTGCCAGGACTGGGGTACCACCTGGATAGCACCCTAGTTTGCAGCATGCAAGAGAAGTGCTCTACCTACTGTACTATCATTCTGTACCCATAATTATAATCTTTTCAAACAAGGCACACAAACCCTTCTGAATGTAATGTTTGGCACCCAAAAAAAGCTCTACCTTTTAAAAGAACAAACAAAAGATGAGTGGGGCCTGCCCAGGATCCATTCTTCCTTCTCTTACAATCCTCTTCACTTGGGTTGCCTTCCAACCCTCTACCAAGTAGGAAAAGGGGTCAGAGACATAGTATAGTCTTATTAAGACTATAAAATTTAAATTCTCAGAACATAAGGCGTTTACCTTATGTTTTATGATCCTAGTTTTATCCCAGCACTATATATATATATATATATATATATATATATATATATATATATATATATATATATATGTGTGTGTGTGTTCTCTGAGCACCATGAGGGGCTCATTTCTAAATACAGTGCCAGAAATAGCTCCTGAGCATCTCTGGATGTAGCCGATGCTCCTGCACCCCAAAATAAAAGTGTCTGACTTTTTCATTGGTCTGGATTGGCCCCTCAAACACTTAATTTCTTTCTGCAAGCTTCCCGACATTCCAGAAAAAATGTGCTAGTTCCCAGACAGCCTTTAACTATAGTTTCACTTCTCCTTGCCTATACATGAGTTCCAACACCTGTACACGAGTTCCAACAGATTTTAAGACCAATCAGTAACAGGGACAGGCTAACTGATGCCATCTGGATTCTTTCTTCTTAATAATCTGTTTTCTTTCCACTTCTTAGTATTTTGGGGTGGGGGAGGTCACATCCAATGTGGCTCAGGGCTCATTCCTGACAGGGCTTGGGGAACCATCTGTGTTGCCAGCAATCAAAACAGGATCAGCATCATTGTAGGCAAGTGCCCTTCCTACCTGCTCGGCTTTCTCTCTAGCCACCTCCCACCCAATTAGCTCTGATCCAATAATTTTGGTTTAGGCTTTGTTTTGTTGTTGTTGTTTTTTGTTTTTGTTTTTACTTTTGGGCCATACCCGGTGGCACTCAGGGGTTACTCCTGGCTCTGTGTGATTTCTCAGAGGATCATATTGGATTTCAGGAATTGAACCCAGGTTGGCCTCATGCAAGGCCAATGCCATGCCATTAATGATGGCCAACCTTTCTGAGCCCCAGTGCCCAAACTGCAGCACAGAACCAAGGAATAATAGGTCAATTAAACCTCAATGACAAGATTTTAGTATCTAAGAACTATGTGGCACATGCCACATATCTTTTTTTTCTTTCAACCCATTTATTTATTTTAAAGTGCCGTATAACTTAATTGCGAACCTTCCCATGTGTCAGCTGCAAGGCATTCGCATGCACCTGTGACACGCATGCCATAGGTTTGCCATTGCACCATGCTATCTGTGCTATCACTCTGGTTCCAAATACTTTTAGTTTTTTGTTTGTTTGTTTGTTTTGTTTTGTTTTGTGGCCACACCTGGTGATGCTCAGGAGTTACTCCTGTATATGTTCTCAGAAATTGCTCCTAGCTTGGGGGACCATATGGGATACCGAGAGATCAAATTGCTGTCCTTCCTAGGTCAGCTGCGTGCAAGGCAAATGCCCTACTGCTGCGCCACTGTGCCAGTCCCTACTTTTAGTTTTTTAAAAAAACTCCAGTACCCACAGTCCCTGAAATATGAGCTCTAATTCTCCAAATGAATATTAATGAATACCAGTCACCAGCTAAATAATAATCTAAGGCACAGAAAGATGTATTGTAAAATATATTTTAAATATTTCAAACAGTAAGAATCCACAAAAATTAAGTATATATATTTGTATCTAAAAATAAAGCAGTAAATAGAAGAAATATCAAAGTAATCAGTTGATGCAGTCAATACACAGTGGTCCCTGGTTGAAACAGGGAAGGGTCAATTAATACTCCAATATAATACTTCTGATGATGAACTTTGAGTTCTTGAAATCCATGGGCACAGTTGAATTCACTGACTGAAAATAAACTTCCAACTTTGGCCTATGAATTATTTGTTTGTAAGCTCACTTGACCTGACCTCATCATTCAGTTCTGACATAAATTCTCACTAAAATTCCCACCAATAAGATTGAAATGGCCCCCAGAAGTACGAGCCCTCGCCGCAGTATTAGCTGTTGCCTGGACAGCTTAATTTTTTCCTCTGGTTGAACCTGCAGGTGCTCTTCTTGAAGCATTTGCTGATTCCACTGAGTCTCATCTTTTTTTTCAACATCTCTTATTAAAATTTCTCCATGGCTTTCAGGATTTTCTGGAGAGAAAAATGGATATGACAGGTTAAAAGGATTTTTTTTAATTTATTATTTGTGTTGTAGTGTTGGACCACACCCAGCAGTGCTCAGAAGTCATTCTTAGCTCTGCATTCAGGAAGTGAATGGGGACCAATGGAATGCCAAGGATTAAACCCGAGTCAACTGCATGCCTACACACTAGTCTATCTCTCTGGCCCTGGATCTTTTTTAAAAAATTATATCAAAGGTAATGACTACATATGCTACTAGCTGAAAGAAAGCAGTTGCTAACATGAGTAAATAAAAGAACTACTATGTCAGGATGCCTCTCTAATCATTCACAATGATCAGACACCACTGTTGTCAACTTGGGCCATCAGGAAGCTCTCCCTTTCATGAAAACTGGAGAACAGAATTAAGATCAGTCTTAAGATTTAAAGGGGGATAGGTTGAGAGTGATACTACAGAAGGTAGGACACTTGCTTTGCAGCACCCAACCAGTGTTTAATCCCTGATACTGTACCAATCCACCTTGCACTGCCAAGAGTGAACAAGAATAAGAGCTTTTGAGAAAGAGCGAGAAATAATCCCTGAGCACTGGAGTGGGCAAAAAAAATTTTTTTTAAACAAGTGTGTTAGAGAAAAATTTTAGGAGGCCAACACCTGTACAGCATTTTAGAGGAACAAAGCCAAATGGAGGAGGAAAGCTTGCAAAGAGGGGAAGAAAAGGCAAAAAACTAAGACTGGCATCCAATTTCTTAATAAGTGAATACTTGAAATATAACACCACCATTAGAGTTGAGAGAGAAAATAATTTTGAGAAGAATAGATCTGCCTGCACAAGCTTTGTGTCAGGCAACTCAGGCTTACGTGAGTCCACTGAACTCTCACAACAGTAGGAGGTCTTATCTCAATTTTGCAAAAGATAAATGGTAGGAAACACAGATCATTCCTTCCTATAAAAATACTTACAGAAGGTGGCAAAAATATATCCTCTTGGAGGGAAAAATGATAATAAGGTAATGAAAAATCATTAGGGCAAGATTGAAAGAAGCAGTAATCTTAGAGGAGTGGTTGCTTTGGTTAAGGTTTCTCCACCTGAACAGAATAGAGCTTTGGGGGAGTTTTAGTGCCTACCAAAAGAGGGACCCTGATAAGCACAATAGTTCAGTTTAAAAATTAAAGGGCTGTATCTAGGAATTAAGCATAATTCAGAAGTCCTCATAATCTCAGCAGAGTGGTCCAGAAACCTTAATTTCTGAATTTTTCCAGACTGTTGATAAGTATTAGATGCATGAGAAAAATCTTCTCTGAAAATAAATAATATCCCTTTGGACCTCAATTTCTATTATTAACATTACCTCCAAAAATGAAATTTGGGAGAAGGGAGACACTCTGGTGGTTTTCAGGGACAATTCCTGATTCAGTGCTCAGGAGTGCCCCTGGCTCTGTTAAGGGGATCAAACGGAGTACCAGTGATAGAACCAGGATTGGCCCCAAGTAAGAGTGAAGCCTTAATCCCAGAACTCTCTGGTTTACTACAATTTAAATACAGTTAGAACACAAAGAAAGCTAGATACAAGGAAACTGAATAGATGAGAATTTGAAAAAACAAACAAACAAACAAACAAATCTAAAACTTCAGAATTTATCACTGCTGGCTATTTAAAAATCAAAACTCAGAAGTGTTTCTTTATAAAGGGATAAAGAGTCATTATGAGTAGATAATGCTCAGGAACTGGGAAGGTGGGAGAAACACTAAATAAACAGAAGGAAAAAGATGAATACATTTACAAGGCAGGTATCAGAACAATGACCAAGACATTTATTTTCTTAAACTGCATGTGTAGGGGCAGGAGTAATAATAGCACAGCAGGTAGAGCATCCACCTTGCACATGGCTGACCTGGATTCCACCCCCCACATTTTATATGGTTCCCTGAATCCAGGAGTGATTCCTGAGTGCAGAGTTAGGTTATGATCATCCCAGGTCATGGCCCAAAAATAAAAAAAAACTAAAGACCAAAAAACCAACAAACAGTACACTAATGTCTCAAATTTAAAAATTGAAAACTAACTCCAAGTTGTTTACCTCCAATGTCCTTTGTTTCCAAAAGATCGTTGCCCTATTTAAAACAGAAATTATCAGTAGAAAATCTAGTTGTATTCTGCAGTATATCTCTCCAAGGTTACCTAGATAGATCTGTTCTGAAAGCTACTGTATTATACCTGTGCAGATGGAGTCCTGAGAAAGAGGAGAAGTTCCATTTTCGGCCATGTTGCCTTTCAAATTGGCATGGACCAGAGCCTAAAAGATGAAATTCACAGTAAATCCACAGTGTCATTAAAGCACCTGATTTGGACCTCCTGTTATAACTAATATGACTTGCTCTAGGTTATCTTCTATAGACAATGTATAAGAGTAGCATGCCAAACCTCACAGGTATTCTGTGCTACAGCTGTTATTTAACAACTCATATATATTCTTATATATAAATATATAATTATATATTATAATTATAAGGTTTTAAGAATTATAATAATATATATTATTTAGTTATATATTATAATGATAAGAAAAAGTATATTATTATATATTCATATATATATATCACACATATTGTAGCAGCCACTGAAATAGAAACTTCAGCATCACAGACAGTATCCCCAGTTTATCCCCAGTTACTATTCCTTTTTCGCTTCCTCTTCATCACTTCTAGCTTTCCCTTAGGCCACTGGCAGTAAATTATGTATTCCACCCTTTACTTGTTTCTGCTATTTGATTGGTTACACTCAGGTAATTGGTTGTATACGTAAATGACTGTGAGTGATTGTCCTTATGCTGGTTTGTAAGATGATCTTATATGCCCTTATGTAAAAGAAGCCTGGAGGATGACCAATCATATCACATATGCAAATTAGAATGTATAAGATGACTCAAACATGACCTGGCTCTTCCCTTTTCTTTCTGTTTCCCCTTCCTGATCACTTCCTCTAACTTTCTCCACCCAGGCTATTTTCTTTAATTCACATGCAACACTGGTCTTCTTAAGTTCCAGGTATAGAATCATCTTTATAAAGATTGACATAGGTTCAGGGAGTCAGAGGCAGGAAAGTTGGATGTAAAAGCACAAGATGAGGGAGAAGACAGGAAATAAGATCTTCCTTCTCTTTCCTTCATCTCCTTTATTTACTCCTACTTGTCAGACCTCACCCTAGAAAATTTGAGAATCATGAACATCTTAAGAAATACTTGAAAAGTATAAATAGGAGAATTTCATCTTACTCTCTAGATTCTGAATCTTACTCTGTATTAGTTTTCAGCCACAAAAGTGTCTGAGATGACAGGAAAAAAGTAAACTCTAATTTTTCTATTCAACGAAGAAACAAAGGGAGATGGGGATAGCCAGTGTTGTGAGAGTTAAATCCAGTTAAAACAATATGGGGCAGAGGGTGCAGGAGGTAAGGCAAGTACTTGCCTTGCATTCGACTGATTCTGGTTCAAATTTCTAGTACTTCGTGGGGCTCGGGAGATAGCATGGAGGTAAGGCGTTTGCCTTTCATGCAAAACGTCATCGGTTCGAATCCCGGTGCCCCATATGGTCCCCCGTGCCTGCCAGGAGCAATTTCTGAGCATGGAGCCAGGAGTAACCCCTGAGCACTGCCGGGTGTGACCCAAATACAAAAACAAAAACAAATTTCTAGTACTTCTTAAGTTCTCCTGGCGTGTTCCCTGAGCACAGAGCCAGAAGCAAGCACAGAGTATCACTAGATGTGGACCCAAAACAAAACCAGAGACAAAAATAACAAAAAAGAGACTATGCAACGAAAGAGCAAAGAAAGTTACAAAATGGGAAAGATAGTCGAAACTAATTCTGTTTGTTTTTTAGAAGAGACCTTGACCAAGATAACAATGAGCATAGTTACCTGTTGGCAGGCTTTTTTCCAATTTAGCCGCAAAATAAAGCCTAGAAAACACACGGCTTGAGAGATGGCACAGATGATGATTCCTGCCCACAGACCTAGCAGTGGAAATACATCATATGGGTTAGTCCAGTGATTAAAATTAGCCATGCCCAGGGAATGTCTTTAGTCTTTGAACATTTCACTCAGACTGAGATGAAGTGCTCTAGTGAACCAGAAACCTCTCTAACCTGTGCTCTCCTTTGGTTTCCAGAAGATTCTGAATGTTCAGTATTTCTGGAAGCCACTTTCAGAGTCTGGATATCAGAGTAGCCAGAGGTTATATTTGGCCTTTGTGATCATAATACTTTTATTATTATTATTATTATTACACTTTGGCCTTTGTGGTCTAGAGTGAAGTCATCATGGCTATTAAGAAAAATAATTATATAATTATAACAGTGCTCTCAAACTATTGTGCCTTTTTGAATTCCCAAAAGGGGACTAAAATGTTTAGAATGCTTACTGCCCAATCACATTTGCTTTGGCCACAGATAGTGCTACAAACTCCAGGGCAAAGTTATCCCAAAGCAATGACTAAAGGACAAAAAAGAGAGGTTGTCTTTGAATAGCAATAAGGAATGCCTTGGAGGCCCCAAAATACCATACAAACTCAACCTAATAAACTTATATGGAACTCACAGGGAGACCCCAAATGGCAAGGGCGTTTTTGGGGATTGGGGAAGGGGCAATGGTGAGCAGATAGCAGAGTAAGCAATTCTAATGAGATCCAGGAGAAATTACAAATAAATAGTGATAAGACCATATAGAGAACTGCAATTTGTTCTTAAAAAAAAAAAAGTACAGAGGACTATAACCTCTGCCCAGAAAACCCACCTCTTATCTACAACAAACTACAACAATAAAAAGCCAGCCTGCCTTATTTCAGACTTGTAAGAAGCCAGCTAGCCATCTCAATAGATAATTCTAGGATAAAAACTTCTGCAACAATAACACAACATGGACAGAACTTGATCAACAAGTAACAGCTTTCCTAACATTCTTCCTTCTTCTAAGTCAAGGACAAGCAGAGAAAACTACCTGCCTTTAACCAATCACACAAGAACCCCAAGC
Source organism: Crocidura indochinensis (assembly GCA_004027635.1). NCBI lineage: Eukaryota > Metazoa > Chordata > Mammalia > Eulipotyphla > Soricidae > Crocidura > Crocidura indochinensis. Next base: position 7,692 of record PVKC010009938.1, on the reverse strand, counting down.
CCTACACCAGCTCTGCCAATAAATAGCCTCCATTCAGGGCAACAGTGGACCTTTTACTTTATTTGCTCCTCCAAAAACAGCACACATAACTATTCCTTTATTTTCTTCTCTACAGCAACCCCAGAATTTTGGCTTTTCTAAGTGAGTGACTTTTTGCTTTACTAGCTAATCATAGAAGCCAGTTGAGACTATCATCATGGACCTTAATCTTCAGTCAGATGGAAACCCATCCTAACTTCTTCTATCTTTCTGCATGTGGCTAGTTAGGAATGCAACTGATCCCACTCTCCACTGAACTCCTGGACTACTTTTTCAGTTTGGCACATGGGTTTGGTCAGTTGTTCCCATTTGTTTGGCATCCTTGGCAGAATCATGGCATTCTATTCATCCTGTATTGCTCTCTTTGAGTTTTTTGTGATATGTATCATTTGTCACCGAAGACTCAAACTATAACACAGGCACAGGTCCTGTAACGCTCTTAGATCTGCCAGCTTCTGTGGGACCAGCATTCACTTGCATTAACGGTGTTAAGAGTTTCTAATTAAGCAGCCTGAGGTGTAATTTCTGGTTCAATTTTGTGTCCTGAAAACTTGGCTTTGATTCAGAGAGGGCATTCTCTCCATTTTCCACTGCCAGAAATACAAATTTATTGCTTTTTATGTTTGTTTTTGGGCCACACTTGGCTTAGTCCTGGTTTTGTGCTCAGGGATCACTCCAGACATGCTCTGAGTACCACATGGAATGCTGGGGATCAAATCTGGGTCAGTTGCAAACAAGGCTCACATCCTATCCATTGAACTATCAGCCTGCACCAGTAAGTGCAAATTTATTAGGTCTGCATTTAGAGGTGACTATGTCAAGGGAACACAGTTCAATATATAGGCGCATAGGTCTTACATGCCTACTGGCCTTCACCAGCATTCCTGGTCCTCTTCCAAATCCTTTTCTCTTCCCACAGAAACTCTTTTTCTTTTTGAAGCACTCATGACAATCTGGCTTCTTGCATCCATCTTTCTAAAAGGCTTCACCACTTTTTGAAGGAATGACTATACCTTCAATGCCTACCCAGGGAAACATTTGATATTGAAATTGTTTACTTAAGAGAAGCCTTAAAGGAAAATAAATGGGGGAGAGAGAGGGATAATATTTCACAAATAGAACGAGTAAATATTTATTGATACAAAATGGATTCCAAGAAAAAAAAAGTGCTTCATTGAATATTTGTTTTGTTTTGTTTTGTTTTGGGACCACACCTAGCAAGTTCAGGGGACCATATAGGGTGCATGGGGATCAAACCTGGTTCAGGCCCTGTGAGGCAAGAACCCTTCCTATTATATTATGTCTCTGGTCCAGGGTCAACCCATAGATTCTCTCATTCTTCTACCCCAAGTTGGAACCATTGGGTCTAAATTACTTTGGCCTATAATTCCTTTTCTGCTCTGTGAGATCCCTATGAGCATAATGATAGTCACCAACTGCAGATGTAAGTGTGATATAAAATGCATATAAGGGGCTATTTCCTCAGGTGCCAGAGAAACCCCTCATAGCCTTGGGTCTACTCTAGACAGAGCCTCCTCCATCCATTCTAGGAAAAGATCTTAGCACTGAACTTTAGAAGATGGAAATTTCCATGGTTTACTCTTCAAGCTCTTGTTGTGTTTCTCCTTGAACATAACATATCTTGGTTGTCCCGATGTTTCTTTGCTTGCCTATTTCCACCTGGGAAAATCCTGTTCTCTCTCTCTCTCTCTCTCTCTCTCTCTCATTCACTCATTTATTCATTCACTCTATTGTGATCTCACAAAAAAAAATAACAAGAGGGAGACCTTGCGCCTTTTCTTATTTTTATTTTTGTTTTAGTTTTGGGGTCACATGCAGTGGTGTTCAGAGCTTATTCCTGCCTCTACACAAAACTCTGGAAACCCTATAGGGTAACAAGGATCAAACAAGGCTTGACTGCCTGCAAAGCAAACATCCGACCCACAGCACTATTTCTCTGTCCCCTCACTCTATCTTTCTAAGAGGTAGGTAGCAGGGCTTGATTGCAGGCTTCTCCCGAGTCCTCAGCCTCTAAGAGTTTCTAGCATTTCTTTTAAGTCAGTTTTACCTCCCTCTGCTTTGCAAATAGAGATATACTTTGGTTATCTACAAAATAGTGCCAATGGTAGTTATACTTTGGTTTTCTAACAGGTGAGGAGGCCTTGGCAGGGCCTCCATTTGGGACCTATTCTTGAGACAAAAAAGATATATATATATATATACATATATATATAATTTAAAATTTATATATGTACATATAAATAAATATATTTTTGTTTGTTTGTTTAGTTGGTTGGTTGGTTTTTGGCCCACACTTGGTGGTGTTCAGGACTTGCTCCAGGGTCAGCACTCAAGAATAAACCCTGGTGGGCTCAAGAGACTATAAATTATGCATGGGATCAAATCTGGGTCAGCTTACTGTAAGGCAAGCAATCTACCCATTGTATTATGTCTCCTCAATCTATATGTTTTAAGTAGATTCTGCTACTATTCTTCTTAGATATAAAATTATTAAAATCCAAATATAAATAAAAAATGAATAATATCCAGAAACTTAGCTAACTCATTTTTGTACCTTGACACAAGTTTAGTGAACTTTGCCTTGGCAGTTCTACTCTTTGAACTTCTCCTATGTTTTCCATTAAAATATTATTGAGTTTAAGAAAAATTGTGCAATATAATAGAACATACTAGATGTGAAGTTCAACCTAGGTATCACATAGCTTCGCACCTCCTCTGAGACTGCCAAGCTCCTGTGGATAAAAATACAACCATCCTCAAGTCAATCACTACTCTACCCAAAAATAATGTATTTGGGTTTTAATATGATCATTTGTGAACTGCAAAAATATTCCAGTTTATTATTTTAGAAATTAAACCTCAGTTTCCCCACATTTTTCAAGATTAGTTCTGGTCATTCATTTCAAATATGTGGATTAGGCTCTTTCCTATTAATACAGAAAGGGAATGAAGAAGAGGCCTGCCAACCCACCCTCCACTGAGATATCACATACATTCACCCAAGTCCTGTGTCAAAATCCAGAAGATACATAAGGTCCCTAGCTGTTCCCATCACTGGACCTCTGCTCTAGGTCCTCAGAGCCTCTATTCTTTAAGGTTACTTTGGCTACTGCCAGAAGTTGTGTAAGAACCAGAGAAAGGCTTTCTACATTTAATGCTGCCTCATTTCAAACTCTCCCAACAAACTTGTTTATGAGGGGCTCAATTAATCTATTGCTCCATCAGAGGCACCATACAAGACCTGTTCCTGAAGGACAAAACCAGGGTCACAAAGTCATAGTCCTTCATAGTGGTTCCTCAGTCATCCCTGTTGCCACTAACTTTGCAGAATGAGGAACTGACAACACAGGCTATATAGAAAAGTATCGAGAGCATCGTGGTAGGTTCCAATATATAAGTGTGCAGAGGGGAATGAGCAGGTAATTTGAGGGCTGTTCTCCAGACTCTTTGGTGCCCTCTCACACAAACACAAGGGAACTTGGGAAAGTTTCAATTTCAGGGACAAGAATCAGAAAAAACCCTTGAGCACTGCAGTCTAGTCTAGTCTGGGGCTAGTGAGTGATTTTTCCCAGCTTCCCATGGTTGAAGCTTACCAATCACTCCTAGTTTGGCTGCAAACATCAATGAGATTCCAATAGGGAGACCAACAACATAATACCCAATGGCATTGACTATGGCTCCAACCTTCTGATTTCCACTTCCCCTCAGAATGCCACCACTTGTACACTGCAGGTAAATAAAATTACATCAGTGTGAGGAATACAGATGATTTCCATCCCAGCTGTGACCCATCCCACAATTCTTGGACTTGGGAAGTAATGATCTTGGTAAAGTGCTTGTGTCGGTGAATATGAAGAATATTCAACCTCCATTCCTCAGCCCCTCTTTGCTTTAACGCATCAATAATGAGAGAAACATATAGATGGTAAGAGTTTAAGGGAATATATAGATGGTAAGAATTTAAGGGGATATAGCATGATACTCACGGCAAGACCATCGAAGAGGTGGGAAACAGCATAGATAGGAACCACCTGGGCAACTAGAGTAATGATTTCTCTGTTTGAAAGATAAAACACATGATTCTGGGAGACAAATGTGTGTCAAAAACATAGAATAATGCAGATCCTGCGTGCAGAGAGTCAGTTTCTAAACCTAAACAAAAAACTCACAAATGCTCACAAGAATCCTATTTATGGACAAACCTATTGTGTCTTGGTCTATAGCAGAAAACAACTCTATGCTGTTTTATCACTTTTGGAAGAAACAGTCTAATTCATACTACTACAATAAAATATTACTACAACATTAAAATCAAATGACTCTGTGCTCCCTGAATCCCCAATATAAAACTGGGTTATAGTAACACCCTTTTTGTGTGTGTGTGTGGGCCACACCCATCAATGCTTTGGGTTAGACCTGACTCTGACTCAGAGCTCAAGCTTCCATATGGGATGCCAGTCATCCAAGCCAGCTGGACCATATGTTCTGCAACAGGATATTCTACCTAATATATATTCATTCTTAACTTCATTCAAAATATATTATTTTAATGTACATATTAATTCTGCTTACTGCTATTTTATTTTTTAATTTGGATTTTAAACTCGATATATTAAGTAAGATTTATCTGTGGTTTTCTTTCCCTTTTTTGATGTCTATCTCTGTTGAATGTTAGTGCCAGTGTTCTATTCACTTCATAAACAGAATGTGGGAGTTTTCCTTTTTCTGCACATTATAATAGTCTAGCCCTCCATATAATTATTTATATTTTAAAACTGTATAATCTTGTCCTTTGGAATTCTCTGAGATTTTTGTTTTTAAATCTTTTAATCCATTTTTTCATTATTTAATTTGTTTTGGGGACACATCAGGCAGTACTCAGGGTTTACTCCTGACCCTGTGCTCAGGGATCACTCCTGGAGAAGCTCTGGGGACTATTTGGGGTGCCAGCAACTAAACTGAACTTGCAGAGCAAGTGCCTTGGCCCTGTACTATTTCTCTGGCCCAATTTTTGCCGGTTTGTTTTTTTGGTCACACCCTATGGAGCTGAGGATTTCTCCCAGGATTGTGCTTGTGGTCACTCCCAGCAGTGGTGAGTTTAACTTCAAGTTAGATTGATTAATATATTATGCAATCACTACAAAACAGCACACTTTCTGAGATGCATTCTTGGGGGTCAATTCTGTGATACCAAGATGGTTCTTTTTGTCATTGAGAATAACAAATTAGCTGAAATGAAACCAGTAATATATAAAAAAAAAAGAAAAGAAATCAATAATGTTTTCTTTAAAATACTCATGAGGGGCTGGAGAGATAATATAAGAGTTAAGGCACTTGAGCAGGACAGGGTGAAGTTCTGAAGGTCCCCGTACATTGACTTGCGTGGCCTCAAAGTGCCTGAATAACACTTCAGGATTGGGTGCATGCATGAAATAAAAGGCTCACTTATTCAAGAATCACTGTAGGTTCCTGAGCACTGCTTGGAAGACCCAGAAAAATATCACAAGAGCATCTTGATGACTAGAAGTACATTATGACATCAAAAACTATTAAACAGTCATTCTAAATTATACATTAGTTACCATTTCCAAACACTTTTTCCCAAGTAACAGCAATCAAGTTTCTCTGATCTTGCAAATGACTCAGAGAACACCCTCACCCTTGCAATATGCAATATCCCCAGCATGACTAGACACAGCACCCACTCAACTGCTTCTTTCCTACATATTCATTTTCAAGAATAACCCAGCACTCACTTGTCAGTTGTGAAAATGTACCCCACAAGATCCTTACAGCTTAACATCAGGACACATAAGGTTACAGCGAAGAGTTCTGGAGGCAAAATGGCAAATAAACAGCACAGTGAAAAAAGGGGGAAGGTTAGGAACCAGAACCTGGGTTTTAGGAGCACAGAATACTATGGACCAAGGAGTCTAAGCACCTGTAATGACCAGGGCAACCGCAGAGGACCTCTGAGCTTGTTCGATGTTCCCCGCACCCAGTGCATTCCCCACACGGACGCTGGCAGCCACGCTGAAGCCTGTTGGGATCTAAGGAGGATAGGAAACTCACAATGAAACAGAGTGATAGCGAATCCAAGGGGTTGCCCTACCTTGGAGGTCTCCCCTACACATTCCCCAGGGTACAAAATAGAACATATATGTAATATCTTTTTTATTTTGTTTAGTTTTTGTTGGGGGCCACACCCAGAGGTGTTATAAGGGTTACTCCTGTATATAGAAATTACTTCTGGCAGACTTGGGGGACCATATGGGATGCCAGGAATAGAACCCAGGTCCATTCCCAGTGGCCACATGCAAGGCAAACACCCTAGTGTTGTGCTATCTCGCTAGCCCCTATGACATATCTCACTGCAAAAAAAAAAAAAGTGATAAAATTGAAAAGCTTTACTTGCAACATCTCCTATGACTAGTGGAGCCCCTATATGAGTGTGAAGCCTGGAATCCCAGGCTGTGACCTCACTGCACCCTATTTCCATCTTGTGAATATGGGTAAGATGACACAATCACATTTTCCTCTTGGAATGAGAGTGTGGACTTATGAAAACAGAATATACCAAGATTGCCCAGGACTGTCCTTCAGTGAGGGTGGGGATATGCTAATATGGTTAGGAAATGGCACTTTGGGTTGGTTTGGGTTTTTTGCTTTGTTTTGTTTATTTTTTTCTTTTTGGGGTATGTTTTTTTGTTTGTTTGTTTGCTTGTTTTGGGGTCACACAGGGGTTACTCCTGGCTCTGCACTCAGAAATTACCCCTGTAGGTTCAGGGGACCATATGGGATACTGAGGATTGACCCTAGGTCTGTCACATGCAAAGCAAATGCCCTAACAGTTGTGTTATCAATCCAGCTCTCCTCCCACTTTTTTGGGGGAAACTCCCAGCAGCTTAGGGACCATGGAGTGCTGTGGATGGAACCTGACGCTCTGGCATACAGAACACAAAAATCTAACCCTTTTGAGTCATGTCACTGGCACAGGGATACAAAAGCCAATATTCCTGTGTCCAAATCCTCTCTTGACCACCCATCAGTGGTGTGTCCCACAGGAGTTCACAAAGCCTTGCTTTATCTCTGATATTTTATCTGTAGAGGGATCGTGTAATATAACCTATCTTGTTGGAGTCAGAGAGATAATACTGTTTCAGTCCCCAGCAACACATATGGCCCCCTGAGCACCAAGGAGTGAGTGGCCAAGTAATGATCCCTGAGAACAGAGTCAGGAGTAAGCCCTGAGTACAACCTTGTGTGATGTACAATCACACAATCAAATCAAAGCAAAACAAAATAGCCCTACCTTGTTGGCAATATATTGTAAGTAATTAATGAACCAATACAGGCTAATTACTTATAATAGTATAGGAACAAATAGGAACAAATAGTCATCTCATTAGTTAGTATTCACAAAAAATTAGTTATCACTATTAGCTTAAATTTACTACTAAGAATCCAATATTAATAAAGAAAAAAGAACTATCACTCATTTAAACATAAATTTTTCCATCTGATCAGAATGACTAAGAATAAGGCTAATTCCTGAATGCAGAGCTAGGAGTAACCCCTGAGTATCACCAGTTGTAGAAAAAGAAAGAAAAGGAAAGGAAGGAAGGAAGGAAA
>PVKC010009937.1:0-26261 GCA_004027635.1 Crocidura indochinensis | reverse complement strand
CTTAAGTTACATGCATCCACAAATATGACTCATTCCTGCACATACATATGCAGTCTATGTGTGTGGTTTATTAAATATAAGTTTTGAAGCATCTCAAAATTTGTTTGTTGGTTGGCTTTTGGGATCATACTAGGCTGTGCTCAGGAATTACTCTTGGCTCTGCCACTCCTGGCAGACTCGGGGAACCACATGGAAATCCGGGAATAGAACCTGGGTTGGCCAGATGCAAGGCAATCCACTGTGTTACTGATCCAGCCCAGGTGTGTCAAAGATTACATACAATAGCGCATTGTTTTTATCTCTGGCCTTTTCTCTGGTCCTGCCTAGGTTTGTTAGTAACAAAATCACATGGTTTCCTCGATTTTCTTAACACACAGGCCTAAGTGTACAAGTCATATGTTCAATTACACTGAATTTTACAAGCTCTTATGTTCATGATGTGATTAGTGTTTGGCACAAAATGGGCATTGTGTGTGTGTTTTGTTTTGTTTTGCTGCTTTATTTTTTTTTGCAATTTTTTCTGAATGTCATTTGCAGAATAAAAATAATACTAAAGGAAACACCATCTTCTTCCCTTAAAGGAGTCTAGCCCAAGTGAGAGCCCAGAAAGCTGGAAGAGATGAATGCCAGTCTAGTCTCTATTTGCTTTCCAAACAGGAGCTTTTAGGGAACAGTGAATGCCACTTCACCTTGGTAAAGTGGAAGGATTGGAAAGTCTGCCAGAAACCTTAATCTTAAGTAATGATTTGCAAATTTAAGTGTTTGAATATAATAAAAATGCATTTTTATCAAGAACATCATTAAAATATTGAAACATATTTATCAATTCATCCTTGACATTTCATTCATCAGGTTTGGACATTCATCAGGGCAGGAGACCATTATTATTCTGCTGCTGCTGGTCTTTCTAAAACTGTCCTTAGTTGAAGCCTTTGGATTTTCTACTTCCTCTGGAACACTGGTTAGCAACAGTCTAAAATTGGAGCAGAAATTATGGTGTAGTGGAGCTAGAATTATGGGTTAGAGTCTGATCTCTACCAGAGAGAACCATATAGTATGGGACCTGCCATCTAATGGCCTTCTTGTGCAATGTGGGAGTAATCAGGCTTAATTCACCTACTGAAAGCATGTATATTCTAACTAAAAAGGAATTTTGCCTTTTTCTATTTATCACAGATCACAGAGATGTTGGTAGAAGAATGTAGTTGATATCACTGGTAGACTGTATGTCTGAGTGCATTTGGGTCTCTGTGTAAATGTCGTAAACTAACAATCAACCTGATGGTCCAACTAACCAGTTGCTTTTGGAGAACCTTCACATAAAAGTAACAGGGGTATGCTACCCAAGAAATGTTAAAACCAAGTGTCTACCTTTTGAAATTCATGTTCTCAAAACATACCTGTACATGAAGCTTCATCCCTGCAGAGGGATTCCAAGAATTTCTTTTTATGACTCCTTCACCAATAATCATTCTACTGCCTTTGCTTATTTATCTCAGAGACTAAGTGGGTTGTATATTCCTCCATATTCTTTGGGAGGAACGTGCCTTGCTGACTTCACTTACTTTACTCTTAAATCCTCTGACTGAATAAGTGAACAGCTTTGAAGAAGGAATCTCTTTTTTACTTTTAATTTTTGTTTGTTTACTTGCTTGTTTTTTTTTGTGTGTGTGTGTTTTTTTTTGAGGGTTTCTAACCCACATTGCCCAGGGCTTACTCCTGGCTCTGCACTAAGGAATTAATCCTGGCAGACTTTGGAGACTCTATGAGAAATCAGGGATTAAATCTGAGTCTGCATTATGTAAGGCAAATTCTCTACATACTACACTATTTTTGTGGCCCCGGAATTTTATCTCTTTGATGATCAACCCACCCACCCATCCACCCCATCTACCTTGCTTGGTCCACTGACCTGAGCATGACCTCTTAACCTAGTGTAAGCACAAGAAGTGAGGCTTTGGGAGTTGACAGAGAGCTTCAGAGGTCTTGGTTTAGGTTAGGTCTGGTTTAAAATTATGCCAGAAACAGGGCCAGAATGATAGTACATAAGGTAGGGCATTTGCCTTGCATGTGGCTGACCTGGGTTTGATTCCCTGCATCCAATATGGTCCCCCAAGCATCACCAGGAGTAATTCCTGTGTACAGAACCAGGAGTTATCCCTGAGCACCTTCGGATATGGTTCACAAACAAACAAACAAAATTATGTCAGAAATAGTTTATTATCAACCAACTTAGTCTCTGATTTCAGTTCCGTTTTTAGAAAATAACCTTTCAGCAAAACTTTCCAGTAGATTTTTGTCCTTCAACTTTGACAGCTTCTGAATACTCAATTTTGGGGCCAGAGATATAACCCCGTGGTAGGGTGTTTGCCTGAGCCTGCCAGGAGTGATTTCTGAGTGCAGGGCCAAGAGCAACCCCTGAGCACAGCCCAGTGTGCTCCTCCACAAAACAACGAAAACCTAAAACAAATACACAAAAATAAATACTGTTTTGTCTGTTTCTGTTGAAAATGCAGCTCCAGAAACTAGGTAGTCATTTCTATAACACTTTAGTTCCTTAGGGTGTGTGTGTGTGTGTGTGTGTGTGTGTGTGTGTGTGTGTGTGTGAATCGTGTCATTTGTTTAACAATTCCAACCCCCAGTGGCTTATTCTTATATAAAACAAAAATTGTGTACCACAATCAGATAAAGCATCCTCTCTTCAAATCAAGAGTCCCATTTCTTAACAGGGGGAAATATTATAAGGTGTTTATTATGGTATGGCAGATCATTATGTAGTGATATAAATCTTGCAGTGTGTGCCAGGGTATACAGCAGAATTTGCTGCATGTTTTATGTGCAATCAATGTTTCTCAATCGAAGATATGCCTGAGACTTAACCATGATGCTCTTAAAGGTCATCAGTGGAAAAAAAATATCATGCTTTGGCTCCACCCGCTGGTAATTCCAGGCACACTTTTCAGCTGGGCTCTACACTTTTGTATTTAAAAACTCTTATTGGTGAGTCAAATAGATGTACTACGGTAGGATGTATCTGCAGTGGAAACAATTGAATAACAATATTTCTATTCTATTCGAGTCTGTATATTGATGAATATAAAGGCAATACTGTTGAAGTTATTACTCATAGAATCAGTCTATCCAATGAATATCATAACTGCTTATAGATTTATCACCCGTCTTTTGAAAAACCCTTGCCACTAGCCAAACTCTGAAAACAAGATGTTATGCTTTCTCCTCCTATCAGTGAGATCCCATTGAAATTCAGAAACCCCCGTGCCAGTTTACATTGAAGACAGCAAGCTCTAAAATAGCCTTACACACAGAACACATTTTTTTTCCTCTAAGAACAGACTCTGGCACTTAATAGTGTCAGAAACCAGGAGTCAACTCTTATCTGGAGCTTTGGTGTGTTCAGCACCGATGCCAAAGCAAAACCTTGTTTATAGGTTCCACAGTCTCGGAGAATGAACCTGACTGGCTTTAAAGAACCTGAGCAGGGCAGGAGACTTGCTCTTCAGTTGTCCCTGCCAAATGCTTTTTTCTTGCCTGTGACAAAGCAACAGAAAACTACCATCTCATGCTAGAAAGTGTATCCAGGAGCATCCATTGTGTTCTTCCATGTGTTGGAAGCAGAGTCAAGGTGTAATTGGAGAAAGTAGGGGACCTGAGCTGGGCGACCCAGATGCTACTTCCTTCCAGGCCTCCATGAGACTCAGCCTGGCTTGTCTTGCTTCATTCAGCCTTGTTGGGCCGAGCCCTTGGAATGCACTGGCTACCGCCTCTCCGAGTTCTCACCATCCAGATACTGAAAGAGCCTATTTCAAGATATTTCACTGATATTTCTCAGGTGGAGGAAGGGCCTGTTTAGACATGGTGAGGCATTTTTGGGTACCAAGGATTGTCCAGGGGAGGGGGGGGCTGGGTGTGTGTGAAGGGATGATGCATTTGGAAGCAACTGGGACTGTAGAGCTTCTGCAGGCCTGAGGGATCACCAGCCCAGGAGTAGGAGCCCGGATAGGTGGAGCTGGCAGTCAGTACAGCTTTCTTTCTGCAGGCTCCAGAGCTCAGGTGCTGTGACTCAGCTCTTTGAGTGGTTGGACTGCATAGATAGGGGAGACTTTGGCTTTCTTTTGCGGTGGCCTTTCTCCTTCCTATGCTCCCAGCCCCGGAAATGAAGGCTAACAGTTGTCACAGGCAGGGACATACCTGACTTATCTTCTGAAAGATCAGGCTGGGCTTCGTTAAGGAGCTTGGTGGTGCTTGTAAGGGTCCAGGAGCCTGTAGTGCCTAACTTAGCTCTAGAAGTGTGGCTGAAAATATGGCTTTTGGGCAGGAGTGAATCAACTCTGACCCAAAATTGATTTTACTGATTCTCTTCCTAAGCACCCACCCACACCCCAAAAGGAAAACATCCTATTAACCTCTGAATACCAGAAAGACTAGCAGAATGCAGAAAGGATCCTCTGATGGGATTCTAGACTCATTGAGTCCATCATAAGCTGGAATACACCTAGCTCTAGGCACAAACACTTAAAAGTGGTTCCTATATGGTGGGAAGGTGTGATCCAAGTGCTAGTATAGCAGGTAGGGCATTTGCCTTGCACATGAGCAACCAAGGTTTGATTTGTAGCACCCCATTTAGTGGGTCCCCTGAACCCTCCAGGTGTGATTCCTGAGAGCAAGGCCAGGAGTCAGCTCTGAGCACTGCCTGCTGTGTTACTCGCTTTCTCCAAAAAAAGAGGAGAGGGAAATTGAGACATGGTAAATGATATCAATATTGAGTTTTCAGTGTTTTATATGGTAATTGACTACATTTGATAGCTCTGTGTCATTGAAAATGCAAAGATATTACTATTAATTTGTAAGTAGAAAGGAGGTGATGTGCTTATAGGCCCAACATGTCAGAATATCGGTCATCATCTTATACTCACTTTCCCCCATTTGTGTACTAGCTGAAACAACTGTGGGGAAGTTAACTTGATACTAGATTGGGGGGGAGTACTCCTGGATCTGTGCTCAGAAATCTTGGCTTGGTGGACCATATGGGATGCTGGGGATCTAACCTGCATTTATCCTGGACCAACCGCATTTAAAGCAAATGCTCTACTGCTGTGCTACCATGCTAGCCCTTATACTAGAATTTTAAACCAAATGAGCAAGAGACTGAGGGAAAAAAACCAATGGTGAGATATATCTTCAGTTCCCCTTTTCCATATCCTATTGCACATGGGGGGTAGGAGGACCCTATACATTTGTTTTGAGGTTCTGTTGTATGTTTTTAAGCCACACTCAGCAATGCTTGGATTTCTCCTGGCTCTGCACTCAGGAATTGCTCCTGGTGGGCATAGAGGACCATGTAGGATACTGGGGGTTGAAATTGGACCTGCTACATGCAAGGCATGTGTCCCACCTATTGTACTATCATTCCAGCCTCAGAACCTATACATTTATGACTGCTTGGAGCTTCAAATTGTGGTTATTTCTTGGACTTTGTAATCAAAGTAAAAATAATTTGAGTTTGCTTAAAAAAGTGAGAGATCTTACAAGTTATATATTTGTGTGTTGTAAATATATGTAATACAGACAACTTTCCTGAAATCCTGACTTTTTCCTGCTAAGAGGAAACACAGAAAACCAGAGTCTCAGATTCCATCTGTTGACATGAATTCCTTGGGCTAAGAAATTCTTGTAAACCTGGGCTCTTCATGCAATTCTAAGAAGAGAGCTTCAGGGAGCTGTAAATGTGCAGAAATGTTATGGTGCACAGGCCTCTATTGAGGTGCTGGCAGAGCCCTGGAACTGCCCCTCAAGGCAGCATGTAAAAGCACATGAAAAGACCATGCATTGCTTTCAGAGGCAGCTTATCATTTTTATTTGAAAAGTGTGTCTCCCAGGTCCAACCAACCAGGCCTCTGTGATTTAAGGCTGATTCAGAGAAACTAAATCCACCAAGGAAGGAAGTTATCAGATTAAAAACATCTATAATAGGAGGGGGTAGTGAATTGTTTTCCTGCTCCAGGCACTTTCAAAATAAAGTTTTGAAGTCATTCTCAAACAGTGGCAGTGTCTGAAATCAGTGTTCATCATCCACTCATGCATCCCCTGCAGGGATGATATTTTGAGGGAGCCAACACTCTTTTGGAAGTCATATGCTTTTATTTTAAAATATGTCAATTACTTCGGGGTTATGTTGGTTAGTTTTTTTTTTTTTAAATATAAGAGGTAATATTTAGAAGCCGGAGAGATAGCACAGCAGTAGGCTATTTGCCTTTCTTTTTTTTTTTTTTTTTTTTTTTTTGGGTCACACCCGGCAGTGCTCAGGGGCTACTCCTGGCTCCATGCTCAGAAATTGCTCCTAGCAGGCACGGGGGACCATATGGGGCACCGGGATTCGAACCGATGACCTTTTGCATGAAAGGCAAACGCCTTACCTCCATGCTATCTCCTGGGCCCCGGCTATTTGCCTTTCACACAACTGACCCAGGATGGTCCTTGGTTCAATTCCCAGCATCCTATATGATCCCCTGAGTCTGCCATGAGCAATTTCTGAGTGCCCAACCAGCAGTAACTCCTGAGCACTTCCAGGTGTGGCACAAAACAAGAAAAAAAATAAAGAAGTTTTTTTTTAATTTTGTTTTAATTTCATTTTTGTTTGGGGGACACGTCCAGCGATGCTCAGTGCTTAATCCTGGCTGTGTGCTCAAGGATCACTCCTGGCCATGTGCAAGGCAAGAACCCTACCCATTGTACTATAGCTCTGGCCATGTGCAAGGCAAGAACTCTACCCATTGTATTATAGCTCTGACCCAAAAGTGTGTGTGTGTGTGTGTGTGTGTAAAATTTAGTTAAAAACCTTTATTTCTCCTTGACCATCTAAAAAAAGATACTACTTTTTTTGGGGAGATGATAAAAAGAAGGGGGTGAGGCAGTAGTAGCTTCTGAGGCTCTTGAGGAAAAGGATGGAGCTTTCTCTTGCTCTCTAAGAAGGCAGATTTCTGGGGAGGATGATTCTTTTTCTGAAACAGGGGCTGCAGGCCCAATAATTTAGGAAACTTGTGATCTGGAACATCTTATTCTTTGCCCCTTCTTCTGAACACCACCCAGGAGAATCACTGGCACTCAAATGTTCTTCCTTGGGAAATTTATCTTAAGATTCCTCTCTCACTGAAACATGAACCTCACAGACCCACACCTGTTGCCTCATCCCTGGGTACAGATAACTTACCTGAGTCCTGCCCATTCCTGGGCGGGGCTTTGGGAACCAGATATTACGTTTACTTTACCTGCAAACCCCGCCCATTTCCTGGGAGGGGGTCTTGTAAGGGTATATAGGTCTGGGATCTCTGGCTTTCTGCCCTTTTGCCCGCTCTTTTGGATCCTGGCCAACATATAGGTCAGAGGTGACATGGATGTAAGATGTAGGGCTGGCTAAGATTCGCACGCTTAAATGGTAGGAGCCACATCTGATGGCTAGGGCTGAATAAAGATGTTATCTCTCATGAAGCCTGCCTGTGAGTGAGATTTCTACCTGCTGCTCTCATGAACCTCCAGACCCGCCGGTTAGTGGGGACTGAAGCCACGTGGCCTGTAATGGCGGACAAAGGCCTTCATCTCCATCCAGCACCATCCTAAGTCATAATTTTTTTTTACACACCTACAATTTGTCTTGTTGAATTGTGTTTTTAGCACTGTGAAAAATACTCTTTCTAGTCCTAGTAGAACCTCAGTAAAGAGGAAACTATTTGATGACTGAGTTCATTTTAGAAAGCCTACCTAGTTGTACTGCCAGAAACTGAACTCACAGTTCTGCATGCTTCTAATCCAATGTTATGACCTTTAGAACTGAAGACATAGTCAGGACTCTGAGGACATAATCATTTTAGAGATTATAGATAATTTTATCTCCTGTTGGTGGGTATGAGAATCTTAACATCCATCTGGAAGGAAACATATTAGTCTACAGCAAATTATTTTCAGGCATAAACACCCTTATTTAAGAATTTCCTCTGAGCCAGAGTGGTAGCACAGTGGTAGGGTGTTTGCCTGACACGTGACCAACCCAGGATGGACCTGGATTTGATCCTTGGCATCCCACATGGTCTCCCGAGACAGGAGCAATTTTTGAGCCCATAGCCAGGAGTAATTCCTGAACATCACCCGGTGTGGCCCTAAAAACAACAACAAAAAAACCCAAACAAACAAAAAAAGAATTTTCTCTCTGAGCTTAATTGAAATAATCAGGGATAAAAATGTTTGAAAAGTATGTAATATAAACTTGGAGTGGGAACAATGAGTAAGGTGCTTGCCTTGCATATAGCTGACCCAAATTCATTTCCCAGCATTCAATATTGTCCTCTAAGCATTACTGGAATTATTTCTGAGTTCAGAGTCAGGAGTAACTCCTGGGCATTGCTAGGTGTGAACTAAAAACAACAACAAAAACGATTGTGTGCAATGGACTTCCTATATTGTGCCAAGATTGATTTGTTGACATCCTGACAACCCCCAGCTTTTCCAACAGCAGAAGGTATTAGGAAATGAGGGTCTTCTGGGAGCTGATCGGTCACTGAAGATCTAGACAAGTATCTCTGAACTTGAGGCCAAATGCCCCTTCATTGGCCCCAGACTTACTTGGAGGAGGTTACAAGTAAATATTGTATAAATAGGACATAAAATAGGGAGTCTGGGAAGGAAACAGTGTGGGAACAGGACCATGATCAGAGAAAGTTTGAGAAACACCACACAAGTGCCAGAGCTTTGCTGGGCACTGAAATCAGGGTGGTCTCACAGGTTTTTAACATTTTCAGAGAGTGAAGAATCTGACAGTTTCTCTTCTCCATAATCTACCAACCAGGATTTTCCTTACCCAAATATTAGATTTTAGTCCTGGAAAGTCTCTAGTCTGTGCTTCATTTGGTTTTAATTTGGGGGTTTGTGTGTGGAGGGGGCGGGGAGAGGGTGTTTTTGTTTGAAAACAAAACAAAACAGTGAAATACAGAGTAATAAAAGTAAACACACATGCATCCACGCACCGCCATGATCACCACCATGTAGATTTTAGCAGACGTGACAGCTGTTGGCGTGAAGAAGAAAGTGAAGATTACAAAATTAAAACAGAATAGAATGTGTCTCCCCATGTTTGTCAGCCCCTACTTTCCTTACATGTGTTTAGAATGCTTCTTTGGCAAGTGGAGAGAGTGTATAATTTCCCTACTAAGGACAGAATAGACAAATTCTATAACAGTTTAAATGCAAAGTAGTAATTTTGAAGAGACACCACAGTCGCTTTCTCTCCTTCTCATTCCTCTACTTGTTATAGAGACCCAGAACTAAGAGAACCTTCCAGGAAATAGGAGACCCCTGGGCCAAGGTCTACATGGTATTTGTGGACTGTGGAGATTCACAGAGTATTGTGTCTGGTCCTCGTGGAGATGACCTGCAACTATCTGGCTTTTCTCTTTTTTTTCTCATTTTGGTACTTTAATAAAAATAGAGTAAATTTGAGAGAAAAACTAAGGGTAGATATGGGCAAGGAAGATGGTTTCAGGAGCAGGATGAAGAAGCTGAACAGGAAATGTGTCATCTGACAGCAAAAGAGAGGAAATGGAGGTGCATGTGCAGAGTCAGAGGTGTTCAGTCTTTTGGTCTGGTGTGAGCACAATAATTGCCGGGGTTTCCATAGGCCTATGGAAGAAAATCCACAAAGCTTCCTGTATCCTTCGCATGCTGACCTTTGACCTGAGCATGCTGTATTTGTGTGTATACGTTATGTTTGTACATTGTAAAAATTTAAGTCATGTAGCATAATAATATTAAGTTTCAAGAGCCCATCATTGAAAACCAGCATATGCTGAGATGACTTTCAATTCACTGCTAAGTTTGTTTATGCCCTTCACCCAGTGCCAGACTTTATGATAATAGTACTAGTTGTTCGTGTTGGTTTGGATGCTCAGGGCTCAGTCCTGATTCTTTATCCAAAGATTACTCCAGGTGGGGCTTGGGGGACTCTGCAGTGCCAGGAATTGAACAAAAGTCAGCCGCAAAGCAAAAGCGTTAATATCTCCCCCCCCCCTTATTTTTTTGTTGTAGTTTTGGGCTACACCTGGTGACACTCAGGGGTTACTCCTGGCTATGTTTGGGGGGAGGGGTTGTTTTTGTTTTTGTTTTGTTTTGTTTTGGATTTTGGGCCACACCCAGTGACACTCAGGGGTTACTCCTGGCTATGCGCTCAGAAGTCGCTCCCGACTTGGGGGAGCATATGGGAAACCGGGGGATCGAACCGCGGTCCATCCTAGGCAAGCGCAGGCAAGGCAGGCACCTTACCTCCAGCGCCACCACCGGGCCCCTACTCCTGGATATGTGCTCAGAAATTGCTCCTGGCTTGGGGGACCATATGGGACGTCAGGGATAGAATCGAGTCCATTCTGGATCAGCTGTTTTCAAGGAAACACCCTGCCTCTGTGCTTTCTCTCCAGAACCAAAGGCCTTAATTTCTGTTCTCTCTGGCCCTCTATTTTCTTATTCGATGCTGCTTGTCAGAGCTGGAGAGATAGAATAATAAACAGGGAACTTGCCTTACATGCAACTAGCCCAGGCTCAATTCCTGGCATCCACTATGGGCCCATCCACTATGGGCCTCTGAAGAATGTCTGGAGTGAACATTGGCCCTAGAACCAGGAGTAAGCCCTGAGCAAGGGGGACATGGCACCAAAACAAATCAACAAAAGAAAGCTACTGACTGCCTGACTTTTCTTAATAGTCCTGAAGCAGCAAGGCATATCCAATAACCTAGAATCTATCAACTCCAGAACTTCCTCCTGCTCTTGATCTCTTCTCCTGTGGCCTAAGTGAAGTTGAGACTCGGAGAAGAGATAGTTTCCCTGGAGTGGTGTAGTCTTCTCAGAGGAACAAGCTTGGTGACTATTGGATGTCTGAGAATCCAATTACAGGAATAATCTCTCTCCGTATTGGATTTCTCTTTGGATACATGTCTCTACTAACATTCACTTTCCCCAGTGCAGGCAATGGATCCTTTTCTAGCTGAGTTGAAAGATCAGATCTAAAGTGATCTGTTACCTTTTTAGACAAAAAAGAGAGGGTGACCTTCTATTGATTTCCTTTTCCTTTGTGAAAAAAGGATGCCGGGGACTGTACATTGGAGGCAGGTGCTGTGAGCCACATCACAGCGTGCTAAATCTATTTTGCTAACTAAATCTATTTCTTTCTTCTTGTTTGTTTTTTGTTTTCTTTTGTTTTTAGGTCATACCCGGCAGTGCTCAGAACTTACTCCTGTCTCTGCACTTAGGAATTACTACTGGCAGTGCTCTGGGGGACCATGTGGGATACCCGGGATTGTTTGCAAAGCAAACACTTTCTTTTTTCTTTGGTTTTTGGGTCACACCCAGCCGCACTCAGGGGTTACTCCTGGCTCTATGCTCTGAAATCGCTCCTGGCAGGTTCGGGGGTCCATATGGGATGCCGGGATTCGAACCACAGACCTTCTGCATGCAAGACAAAGGCTTTTACCTCCATGCTATCTCTCTGGCCCCAGCAAACGCTTTCTAACAGTGCTATTCTTGCTCTGGCCACAACTTTTTTTTTTTTTTTATCACTAACTGGTGTCACTTCACCTTGCGTGTTGATTTTGTAATTTTGAGTACTATTTTGATTTCAATATTTATAAATATTGCCTTTACTTTTGCAATCAGTTAAGCTCTTTAAAGGGATCCTAATTTTTTTTTTTTTGCCTTTTGTGAAGAGGTTGGGTTTTTGTGGGGATAGCCACTCCCCCAAGTGCTCAAGAATTATTCCTGGTGGTTCAGGGATCAAACCTATGTTTGATGTGCAAGGCAAGTGCCTCAGGTCCTACACCATCTCTCTAGCTTGGTCCTAATCTTTTAAAGATAACCATGACTTACTCCCTAAAACACCTTTACCAGTGCTGCTTCTCCTTTTTCTTTTTCATCACCTCTTGAAAAGAGAAATAACTGACCTTAACTTTTGTTTCACTTTCAATTTTCACTTTTTTTTTCAGGCTTCTTACCAAAAAAAGTCCTGTGACTTTTTTAAGATTTCAATTTTTTTGCCTCAAACATTTCGTGCCCGGCTCTTAAGATAGCTGCTTTATATTTAATTAACAAATAGACACGCACTTGCTCTTGTCTTCACGCATCTTAATCCCATCAGAAGAAATACTGATCCAACAATTTTTTCTGCCACTGATGTTTAGGGATTTGTGTTCCACTGCCCTGGAGCCGGGCAGCAGACCCCCTTTATAAAAAGAAGCATTCAGTCACTGATTGCTGTAATAGAAAGAAATCGATCCCTTAATTGAGTCCTTATTAGCAGTTATTAGTGAGCAATGCTTGGAGGCTGGTGTAAAGAAATAAAAAGCAATATAAATCATTTGCCTGAAAAGAGTTATCACCTAGTTGAGACAGTGAGTTCAGGACAGTGACTAAAAGACTCCCAAATAGAGAAAGAGTCTGTATCTGATAACATCTGCTCCTGGAAAATTGCTGCAAGAAATTCAGAGCAAGGTAGCAAGTGGCTACCTTGAGTTAAGGCTGAGGCATTTGGGTGACAACTTGTACAGTATTTGGAGTTCCAGCCCCAGGCCCTGACTCCTTTAGATTCTAACTAAGCCTACCCCACTCTGAGTCCCTGTTCTCCACTCTCCAGTGACCACTGGACAATGCCTAAAATCTCTGTTCCTCTATCTCCTGCCTTGGGCTCTTCCTCACTCCTTTGCTTCCTCTTTTCTCACACTATGAATGCCCCCTACTCTGGTTTTACTCTTTATTATCTCTCTGAATAAGGGGACACTTAGAAGATGCTATTTCTGAGAGCCAAGAACCCCAGCCCCAGTGCACACTGCTTCCCTTCCTATTTCTAGAACCAACTCCCACTGAGTCCTCCTTCTCAATGACCCCTCCACTACGCCAAGGGTTCTCACTTGCTTCTACATAAGGAGAAATACAGCTGTCACAATTCTGATGGCTGTGGTGTTTGTTTACTTAATTTTTTTTAATTATAGCACTATGATTTACTAAGTTGTTCATAATACAGTTGCTTCAGGCACTAAATGCTCAAATTCCAATCCCATCATCAGTGGGACCTTCACTTCACCAGTGCCCCTCGTTTCCCACCCACTACCCTAGCCTGCCCCCCCTGCAGGCATGAACAAACTTACTTCATATTTTTTGTTATAATACAAAGGTAAATGGGAATAGGAAAATTTAAATCAATGAGGACTAGTTGTAATAGCTGTAATAATAATCACTATGGTGTTACTGAGGCCATTGTGTAAGGGTTGACTGGGCTGTGGTTGATCATTCTATGTACTGCTCAGACCCATGGAGCTTGGTGGTCTTCTATGTAATGTCCCCATCAGATCTGCTATAATTCTTTTTTTTTTTTCGGTTTTTGGGTCACACCCGGCAGTGCTCAGGGGTTACTCCTGGCTCCATGCTCAGAAATTGCTCCTGGCAGGCACGGGGGACCATATGGGGCACCGGGATTCGAACCGATGACCTTTTGCATGAAAGGCAAACGCCTTACCTCCATGCTATCTTCCGGGCCCCAGATCTGCTATAATTCTACTGGGCTGATGCTAGTATGAGATTTTGAAGTGTATGTGGCCAAATGATCCAGGATATATAAATCTGAAACCATTTGTTGGCATAGTAGTTTGATAAGGTTCAGTTGTAGAACTGGGCAATTTTTTTCAGAGGGTGTCTGGTGTGACTGTGGGCTGCCGTGCCTCTCTTTCTGCCTACTCCCATTCCCAGAATTGTCAGCCTGGCTCAGGTAACCTGGGAAGTGTTGGGGCAGCCATCTTGTTTTTGGTAGCTGAGTCTTGAACTGTACCATTTTGGCTGGTGGAGCTGGAGGCTACTGAGTTATTTGGTGCTGGAAGAAGGTATGAGTTGAGGAGAGATTTGGCTCACCCACATTCTGTGAATAACTAGTTGCTGTTTTAAATAATCAGATTCCCCATGTCCAGTGGATCATTCAAGTCAGCATAGACACAAATTGTTATTTCTCTTTCATTACATGGAAATAAAAAGTGTGGATGGATGTCAGAGGCAGAGCATAGGAGTTGCATCTGCCTCAAGTTCAGTCCCTGGCACTAAAATACAATTAGCCACTACTTACTGGCTGTTATCACTACCATTTCCTTTCTTTTTAGAAAAGTTCCTTTAAGGGTTGTCTATACCCAGGATTTATTTACTTTTACTACACAGAATGCATTTCTTCCAATGTTGTT
This sequence comes from Crocidura indochinensis, assembly GCA_004027635.1. Lineage (NCBI taxonomy): Eukaryota > Metazoa > Chordata > Mammalia > Eulipotyphla > Soricidae > Crocidura > Crocidura indochinensis. Next base: position 11,989 of record PVKC010009937.1, on the reverse strand, counting down.
TTCTTCCTGTGGCTACTTTTTACTGCTGATTGACCCCTAAGTCTCATTTCTGGGGCCCGATTGATGAGATTCTCCTCCTTGAATTATCTTGGGGTCCATGGAGAATCTGGTGGTAAAGGTATGTGGGCCACCAGTCAAGAAATCTTGGTCTATATGGCAATTCTCTTTCTTTTGTCAATAGTGAAGCAAAATAGTTTTATTTGAAGAAATCTACTTAGAAAAATGGAGGGGGGGTAATAAATGTTCAAAGGAACACAGGCAGCTCCAGAGTGAAACAGCTGGTAGTTTCTTCTTAATCTCAATTTTCCTGTTTATTCAATTTCCTGCCATGGCTCATAGTCTAAAAAATGTCACTTGTAATAATAAACCTTGAAAGCAGTCACATGCAGGTATATTGGTACAGTTGCTTTAGAGTTATTGTTATTAAGCTATGCTTATAGGGAAGAAGAAAACATGTATAGAGTTGGGTGTTATCCACAACTATAGATATCCAATGGGGATCATATAACATACTCCCCACATATGGTGCCATTGTACTCACAGGGTTTTCATTCCTTTTCCTTTCACCCCTCTTCTACCAATTATTAGTAAATCCCAAAATCCACATGGCAATTCTCAGCCCTCATCTTCCTTGACCTTATTAGCACTATTTGACATAATCTAATACTTCCCTCCTTGATGATATACTTGCTTCCTGAATACTACAATCTTCTGGGCCATTTTCCTTCCTGTAATATCCTCTTAGTGCCTTTTTTGGTGGGAGTCACCCCAAGTTGTCCATCTCACCTAGACACATGGTATTAATGAGGTCAATACAACCAAGACTGACAGCCTTCTCTCTTTATTGCAGAACTTTCTCTTTGACTCTGAGCATTCTTCTAGAATGTCTGGATATGTCAGATAATCAAAAATACTGACTTTCTTTTCCAGCCACTTGTTCTTATGTCACTCAATAGTTCCAGTGTTATGTGGCATTGTTGAGTTTTATTCATATTAACAACAAATCTGCAAATCCTATGGACTCTATATTTTACTTGGGAGAGCAAGCTGCGGAACAATACCTTCTGTGAGCAAAGTCTAAGACCACACCCTTCACCTCACTGGACATATGGTTGTGATCCCCACAACTATTTTAAAAGCATTAAGATGAAATATCCTCAGCATTGGGCTATTTTTTTTGTATTTTCACTGCTGATTTCATGATAATGCTTCCATCTCTCCCCATGAATGGCTATGATCACCTCCAACTGGGATGCCTCTTTCACCCAGAAGTCTCCTGAAGTTTTTTCATTCAATGATCTCCATGTTTGGAACCTATTGGGATGTTTTTAAATGTTCATAAAAAAATGGAAACACCATTATTCCATCAAGATGGCATTTAGGAATATTGCAAACTATGGTATCTAAAAGAAATAAAGATGGATGGATGGATGGATGGATGATGGGTGGATGGATGGATGAATGGATGGATGAATGGATGGATGATGGATGGATGGGTGGATGGATGGATGGATGGATGGGTGGGTGGATCGATGGATGGATAACAAAAGAGTCAAAATGTTTGGCACAGAGACAGGCAGAGGAGAAAATGGAAGGAAGGGGGGATGGAAGCATTGGTGGTGGGAAATGTGCCCGAGGGAAGGTTGTTAGACACTGTATGGCTGAAACTTAACTCTGAACAACTTTATAATTACGTATCTTACAGTGATTCAGTTAAAGAATTTATATTAAAAAATTTAAAAACTGGTGTTTGGGGACCTAGAGAGAGAGTGCAAGACTTGGGCCTTTGCCGTACTTCCCACCAGCCCTGGTTCTGTCTTCATCTCCATATCCAATTCCCTAAGCCACTAGGGATCACTCCAAAGTATAGAGTTAGGATCAGCCTTCCCAGCACTGCTGGATGTGATCCAAATCACCCCCACCAAAAGATCGTGCTTTGGTGGTACTTATTTCAATATTTGGAGGAGGAATATGCCTTTAAATAGCCCTCCCTAATAGTTACCAAGAATTGAAACTCAAATTTGAATGTCTGTGGTTTCTTCTTGACTCATATCCAGACCTTGGGCCTCTTTTCTTTGCATGTTATTGTCATTTCATTACTCCTTAGCTCCATCTTCAACGCAGAGCACAGCCAGGTAGGATAGATTAACTATGAAAGCTGGCAGTGAGCTGGGTTCTGTCTGGTCCACCTCTTCTGTGCCCTTCCTAATGGGTCTGGATGAAAAAGTCTTTGAGGCAAGAGACACTGCTCAGGAGAAGCCATGGGCCAATATGTCTAAGAAAGAAACATGTGCTTCTTTCCTGAGCTTACCTACCATTTCCCTTTGCAGTTACTGCCTTGATAGAGGACAAACACTTGTCTAGAAATATGCAAAACATTAGATAACAAAGGACAGCTTAATTAATGTTTTCATCTCCAGAGGCCAAGTGAACTCAAGGAGGGAACAAAAATAAGAAGTCATTGCTTTTCTAATTCCCTGCAGCCACAAATAATAGTTGCTGGAGTCATAAGATCTATTCCCTGGTTCTTTTTAATTTGGAACATTGTGCCTTTTGAAAGTATGTCATTATTATGGGTTGAAGCACATGTCTAGGGTGGAGAAGTAATGGTTAGTACTTTTCTCTCTTTGTGTGTGTGTGTGTGTGTATCTATCTGTCTGTCTGTCTCTGTCTTTCTCTCATAGAACCAAAGAACTTGCATTTTATTCCCATGTACTTCCTGATTTCCAGTTGCTATAATTTCATTGTAAACACATATTTCATCAGCTCATTCACCTTCATTACTTGAATTGCTTTCAATAAGAACAATGGCCTTTTACTCTTGTTTGGAGGTCGGAGGCTTACAACCACGAGCTCAAAGATCTCCTGTCTTGTGAATACTAAAGAGCTGTTTTGTGTCGAAGAGCCAAATGAAGAAAATAACAGTTATAACAGTTGTTCAGTGTATGTTTGTGTTTTCAAGGGAAAGATGGGGCTTTGTTTGCTCAATTATTTTTTTCCTTTCTTTTCCTCTCTTTAGACAAAGCCTGTTGCCTTTGCAGTTCGGACAAATGTCAGCTACAGTGCAGCCCATGAAGATGATGTTCCTGTGCCAGGCATGGCCATCTCATTCGAAGCAAAAGATTTTCTGCATGTTAAGGAAGTAAGGAACATAATTTGAATTTATCTGCCTGATATTTACCTTGAGACATCATTTCTTATTCCCTCTTGCTACAAAATCACTTTGCCTAGAGCTGTAGTCATGAGAGCTGCACAGAATTGGTGCCCTTGAATCGTTTCTAAATAAAAAGTATGATTTTAAAGATTAATGTGTTAGGATACTTTCTAATTATGATTTGTATTTCGATACCATTATTTTCATTATTGTTCATAGCAAAGTTCTAGGCATACAATGTTCCAATAATATATCCATTACCAGTATGGCAGCATCCCTCCACAAATGTCTCAAGGTCCCATCCCAACCCCACTCACCATCCTATCTTTTGTCAAACTCAGTTCTGCAGGCCAACTCTCACAGTCTGTTGCCATTGGCCATTTATGGGATTTTGTTATTATTGTTGTTTGGTTTTATGTTTTGTTGTGTTTTTATTTTGCTTTTTGGATCATACCAGGCAGGTCTCAGGGGCAACTCCTAGCTCCAAACTCAGGAATTATTCTTGGTAGTGCTCAAGGGACCATATGGGGTGCCAAGGATTGAACCCAGGATATTCTTGTGCAAGGCAAGTGCTATTTCTCTGGCCTTAGCATTGGCCATTTGTTTATCCCTTACTATTTTTATATGAGATCCTCTATATTTCTCCCTCTCTTTATTGACTTCATTCAACCATATACCCTTCACATATTCCCAAATAAATTGCAATTTATGTTTTCTTATATTTCAGTAGTATTTCATTGTTTTTTTTTAGACCACAGTTTCTTTAGCCCTCATCTGTTGTTAGGCACTTGAGTTATTTCCCACTCTTGACAACTATGAATAGTGCTACAGTGAACATAGAAGAGCAAATATCTTTCCGATATACCCTGTTAAGGCTCTTTTTAAAGAACAAAGTAGTAACTAGACTCTTACAGTAATGTAAGACTTCCACCCTCCTCCTGGGCTCCATGACCCAGAAACTGGGAAGTACAAGTGTATACAGATGATCCCTTTCCATATTTATCCATTACTGTTCCTTTTAGTATGTGACCTGGACTGTGTCATTTCTCTTTCTATGTCTCAGTGTAAGCATCTCAGCAGTGTTTAATAATATTTAGATTTTTCTCATCTCTCCTCTCTGCTGACAGTGTCTGAACTCAGTCCTCTAGCCCTTCAAAGCCATGTTTCTGCAATATAGGGGAGAAGTGGTAGAACTTGGAAACTTAGAATGACCCTGAGTAAACAGGCCTGTAGTAGGGGTACAATGACAATTAAGAAAACGAGATAAGAGGACTTGAGCAATATCACAGTGGGAAGGGCATTTGCCTTGCATGCAGTCATCCCTCGTTTGATCTCTACCATCCCAGATGGTCCCCCAAGCCTGTCAGGAGTGATTCCTGAGTGCAGAGACACTAAGTAATCCCTGAGCACTGCCAGGTATGGCCCCAAAACAAAAAGCAAATAATATAGACATAAAAGAAGAAAGTAGAAAATCAGGGGCTTAAAGCCTCATGTACCGAGAGCCCAGTCTTCCACATAAAGAATGTATTATTTAGAACCAGTAACGCAAGATGAAGGAGGGAAAATATAATATTCTAATCTCTCTGGGCCAGGCCTCCTCATATCAAAAGGGTGAATGTCAAAGCAACAGATGATTCAAATTCTCTGGACTCTCTTCTTCTGGCAGATAAGAATGACTACAGTACCCCCACCAATAAGGCTTTCCCCAAGAGTGCCTGCATTCTGGTAATTACAAATTAAGGATCCTATAATCATCTTTTTAATGACCCTCTTCTCAAACTATCATCTTTCTAGCTAAGCTTATTTAATTCCTGGATGTCTTCCTATTTGACAGAGACCAGTGAGACAGTAGAATAATCCCCATCCTCTGTGCTATATAAGTCCAACTTTTAGTTAACTATGACTCAATCTGAAAATTGTAGAAATGTACCCTCAAGGAAGGATTCTTTGGCATCAGTAGTTATCTAATGTGTGTGGGGCATAAAACTATTCATAGACAAGAAATTCCTCCATTCGATATTGCTGGTATGAGTAGGAGCTGTCTTTGTGACAGTCACAGCATTTCTTCTGGAAGAGCAGTCATCATTGGTTCTGGGGAGCATTTGCTCTCAGATGTCATTCATCAATGCAGTGAGAGATGGAGACAATAGCTGCCAGTAAAGAGAATGGAGAAAATTTGAACAGACCTTTTGGCCTTTTAGAAAGAGATGTCTCGGGAGGAGAGATAAAACTTTCCAAACACAATGTGTTTTGAACTCTGACCACACAATAGGAGATCAGACTAATCCTGAGTCTCCTCCTGAGAGCTGATGATCTCTTAGATGGGCCCCCATTTCTACCATGACCAGAAAAGAAACACAGAATGGGTGTTGTTCTTCTATGTTTTCAAAAAACAGACTTGAAAAATACTCTTCCAGGGAAGAGATGTCAATCCAAATCATAGAGCTTTTAGAGTAAGTATTTCATCTGCAAGGGAGAAGTTGTCCACCTTAACCTCCATGGAAAACTGTCTTTGGGCACCTCAGCATGGTCATTATTACCCTGTTTGCACAGTAGAAGATGCCTCTGGGAGCAGGAAACAGCTTGGGTAGGTTTTATGTTTCTTTTACTCTGTTAACAGGTTTCATTCATTCGATTACAGAAATGGAAGAAATTCATACTCTTTACCATGTCCTTGCTTCTAGGAATTGCTCATTTTAAAACAAGCCAGTCTTTTGTTTTGTTTAGCTGTGACAGGATAGTGACCCCAAGAAAAAGGGCAGAGCAAAGTTTGCAGGGGCAAAAACCTATCCCATTCTTTGCTCAACTTCTGAATCTCAGAGTCTCTGGGTTTGGGCCTTTGGAGGCAAAGTCATTGTCTCCTTGGCCAAGGCTAATCCTTTATACTGAAGAGTTCAGGGAAAAGAAAGATGAGAGGAAGGTGTGAACTTGTATACACTGACCTACACTGTTCTGATTGTACCTCTAGAAATTTAACAATGACTGGTGGATAGGGCGGTTGGTGAAAGAAGGCTGTGAAATCGGATTCATTCCAAGCCCGGTCAAACTCGAGAACATGAGGCTACAGCATGAGCAGCGAGCCAAGCAGGGGAAATTCTACTCCAGGTAGGAGGAAATCGCCAATGTGTAACTAACTGTGCAGGTGACATCACGTCCAGGAACTTCCGGACTGTTTCCATCATCCTTTTAGGGAGTGATGAAGTGGGTGAAGAAGACAATATGGCTGCCCTGAAAAAGAAATGTGAACTGTGGCAAATTTAGAGTTGACAACAAGAGTTTATTTGGGACAGAGTTGGCGTTTGGAACATAAAACCTGTAGCAAGCTACAGTTTGGCTTAAAGCTGTGGGGTAGGAGAAATAGAAATGGGGAGAGTCAAGTTGAAATTTGCTTAAAAAAATTTAAAAACATAATCCTGGGGTTATAATGTTAGTGCAATGGATAAGACATTTGAATTTCAGGTGGTCTAACCAGGTTCAATCCTGGGCACCAGTAAGTTCCCCTGAGCACAAGGCTAGTAGTATGCCCTGAGTAACAATGAATGTGGCCCCAAAACTACACACCAAAAATTTTTTGAAACATACCAGCTTTGAGAATTCTGAGCAGATAGAGCCAACCCATTACATAAGCAAAGCCCAGTTCAGCCTTCATGGCAAAACTACCCTGACTGGCACTTTCTTAGTTTCCAGGTAGTCACAGTGAAACTTCTTGAGTGGCTCCTATCTGTGAAGTCAGCTCTTACAGGAAAGCTCTCTCTCTCTTTCTCTTCTTCTATCTCTCTCTGTGTCTCTCTATCTCTCTGTTTCTGTCTTATTCTCTCCTCTCAATCTGTGAAGTCAGCTCTTACAGGAAAGCTCTTACTTGCTCTCTGTTTCTCTGTGTCTCTGTCTCTGTCTCTGTCTCTCTCTCTCTCTTTCTCTTTCTCTCTCTCTCCTCTCCCAAGAGCACAGTTCTGAGCTTTTTTCATTTTCAGACCCCCTCCTCTGTCCCAGCCCGGAGCTATTTTAGATTAAATTCATTCACCACCCATAATAATACCGCAAATTGTCCACTTGAAAAACTTCATTTGGCTTCAGTTCAGAAGAGAATCCAATTATCTGCCTGTCACTGATGAGAAGAGTGAAGGTCCTCTCTCCTCACAAGTTCCCCATGCTGGTGACTTGCCACCACTGGCTGTGCTGGGGTCACCTTTGGAAATGACAGTCTCAGGCCTCACTGACAAATGGCCCTTCACGGAGTCTGTTAGCTTCATTTTCACTCACATTGACTCTCAGTTCCACCATTGTAAACACTCCAAGGAAGGCACATGAAGCTGGGGGAACTTGCCTTAGTAGGTGGCAGTGAGATGAGTTATGTGGGGGCTGTTTCCGAACGCTCCCTGGAGGCATCTTGGGTTGATTGTACCCCTCTTCAGAATCCCTCAGAGGGCTGATCAGGAACGGATTTTCAATTGAATGTCTAAGCCATCAAGTCCAAGACTGTGGCTGCTGTTTCCTCTAGGAAGGAAGGAATGTGCTAGAAACCAGCCTTTTGTGTAAAATAAAAGAAAGTAAGGCCTTTGTTTACTCCAGCTTCTGTGTTATTAGTTTATCTCATTATACACATAGACACACAAAAACACAGACATACAGACACATACACACACATATATATATGTATATATGTATATATACATATATGTATATATATATATTCTCTTTCAGAGATCTGTATTACCCTTAGAAGAATATTTTGGAAGTAGCAACCAATAATCCATAACATAGATGCTTTAAGGGAACTAGTACTTTTTCCCCTGAAAAAGTATTCTTTTAGTCCAGATAGCAGCCCACGTTTTTTGAGACCTCTAACCTATATTTGATGTTCATTCAGCTTTGGATTATTAGGGGCTGTGAGTGGTTTAAATGTACAGGTTTCATGGGGCCAGAGTGATTGTCCAGTGGAGAGGATGTTTGCTTGCACAATGGCTAACTCAAGTTCCCATATGGCCTTGCCACCCAGCATCCCATATGGCCCATCAAGCACTGCTATGGAATAATTTCTGAGCAAGGAGACCCAAGCATCACCGAGTATGGCCCCAAAACCATTAAGAAAAAAAAAAAAAAAGGAGGCATTACAGATGAACAAAGCTCACTCATTTCCATTGTAGAATCTTTTTTGGTTTTTGGGTCACACCCGGCAGTGCTCAGGGGTTACTCCTGGCTCCATGCTCAGAAATTGCTCCTGGCAGGCATGGGGGACCATATGGGGCACCGGGATTCGAACCGATGACCTTTTGCATGAAAGGCAAACGCCTTACCTCCATGCTATCTCCCGGGCCCCATAGAATCTTAAAGATCTGATAGTGTGCATTCCATTTCTATTATCCTGTTGACTTTTTGTTTATTTCCTCATCTATTGAGATCATGATTATCTTAAATATTAGTTTAAAATCTTAGAAGATGGTAAAATTAATTTCCTAGGGAATAGGCATGATAGATGAACAGCTTGGGGGCTAAGTCACTGACACCCTAAAGTTGAAATCCCTGTAAACTTTTGAGCTCCTCAAAATCTGAGAGCCAGTTATATAAGCTATAGAATATTAGCTTCATAATTTCTTTTTCACTTTAACCATTAAGAGTTGGTATTTGGGCCGGAGAGATAGTATGGAGGTAGGGCATTTGCCTCTCATGCAGAAAGACAGTGGTTTGAATCCCGACATCCCATATCGTCCCCTGAGCCTGCCAGGAGTGATTTATGAGCATAAAACCAGGAGTAACCCCTGAGCACAGCTGGGTATGACCCAAAAGCCCCCCCCCAAAAAAATAGTTGGTGTTTGTCAGTTTGAAGAAAATTTAACCTTTTATAGCAGATTTGTCTTAATCTTTTCAAATTGCTATAAACTCTTCCAAAATTTTTTCTAACCTATGTATTCCACACAAAAATAAAGCCACACAGTTCAAAATTATGTTGCTGAGGGTCTCCAGTCATAGTAACTCTCAGTGGGGGAAGAGTGTGGATTTGGCTTTAATTTCTTAAGTGGAGTTGGCATTTTCTAAAGATTTCTTGTCAAATCATTTCATTTTTCCCAGTGAAATAAACTTAGGACTGTAGTTATAGGTAACAAAGTGATTTGAGGGTTTGCAGAGATTTTTGTGTGTTAATCTGCACTGTGAATCTTGGAGGTGGAAATGGAATTTTTTTTCAAGTGGTCACTTAGAAAATAAATCATGGGTAGATTTTTTTTTTCAGAGATAGGCTCAGGTATTTTTTTTGTACTTGTCATTTCATGCACAAAATGAGAAGAAGAAAACTACTTCCCAAGGGTTAAAAAGGGAAGTGTTTGGGCCAAAATAACTCAGCGAAATGTTTCTTCTCTCTCCAACTGGGTCCTCCTCACCCAATTCCTATTCTAACATCCGTGATCCACTTGGCTTCGTAAGAACCTTTGGGACCATGGATGTCTTCACCTTTACAGATGAGGCAGCAAGATAGAAGTCAGGGAACTTACACAGGGTCACACAGTTAGAAAGTGTATGGGGCCCGGGAGATAGCATGGAGGTAAGGCATTTGCCTTTCATGTGAAAGGTCATCGGTTCGAATCCTGGTGCCCCATATGGTCCCCCGTGCCTGCCAGGAGCAATTTCTGAGCATGGAGCCAGGAGTAACCCCTGAGCACTGCCGGGTATGACCCAAAAAACCAAAAAGAAAAAGAAACAGAAAGTGTGAGGCTTGGGGAATACTATTAATAATATTCTAGATTTACTCTGATATGCATTGGTTTTGCTATTGCATTTTGCATTGTTTTCTTTGACCTGTCTCTTTCATCAAAGATTTGTTTACATCTGTACAAAACATTTTTTGCTTAAGAGATTTATTTTTCATCTGTCATCTTCAGAGTTTTGATTTGAGAACCTAACCAGATTTCAGTATATTTAAACTCTTACTATGTAAATTAAAAATAAATCAATAGAAGTCAAAGGCAACAGAATGAGGGCACTGCTCAGGAGAGAGTTTCAGTGGAGTGTCTATAGAATTAAAAGTTCAGAACATTTTGCATCTTGATTGTGTCAGTACTTAGGAATATTTGAAATAGTTATATACAAGTTCTAAGACTTATTTATTTTTAAAATTCAAAACACTAGACTTCAAGAGAAATTAGACTTAACACTTGGGAAAAAATTAAAACTTCTGTGAGAAAATGTTATGGTTCTGATCGTGAGTATAAACTGTTTCTAGGAATTCCACATTTTATTACTTTTACATGTGTCTCTGTCTCCTATAAATGTACTGGAGTATTTTTTAAGAATGTTTAAAAATGGTTTTAATTAAAAGATACTTAAAAGCTGTATTTTTTTCTCACTGGTTGCTTACAGCTTTAGAAGTTTGTTTTAAGCATTAAAATTCCAGAGGAAATGCAATAAAATGCAGCTTCTAAGTGGAATGTCTGCCTTACTATTAATATTTGCTGAAGAAAAAGTTGCCCTTTGATGCACAGACACCATCAGTTCATTCAGCTAAGTCTGTTTGGTTGTAATAAATGTCAAGTAATAAGATTGTCTGGCCGAAATTTCAGGCCCATCTTTTAAGATGCTCCCTTCCTCCTACATCTCAGAAGAGACTCTTTAGTATTCTGGAATTGAGTATGTAGAGACCTGACCCAAAGTCTAAGTGGTTTTGTTCTAATATTATCTGCAAATTTTCTTAAGACTCTAAAGTATGTCTTGTATTGAACAACTACAAAGTTTGGCTGTTCTGAAATAGAATCCGATTGTTTGGATTAACTAAGCTAAGTCATTCATTTCACCAAGTTTGAGATATATTCTAATGGCTATTTAGGGCACGTTCCTTCTCCTTAGTTTTATTTTATTTCATTTTTGGGGTCATACCCAGCAGCACTCAGGGGTTACTCCTGGCTCTACGCTCAGAAATCACTCCTGGCAGGCTCGGGGGACCATATGGGATGCCGGGATTCGAACTACCGTCCTTCTGCATGCAAGGCAAATGCCTTACCTCCATGCTATATCTCTGGCCCCTGATTTTAAAGCTGAGTAAATATTGGTATCAGTGGGTCTTTCTTTCCAGTTGACTTACTCACAAAAACTCCTAGATTTCCCCTCCAACTCTACAAAGACTTGGGAGGGAACTACTGATTTTTGAATTTAGCCTTGAGACCCCCAGCCTTGCATACATCAGAAGCAAAGCAATTGCTGCTGTTGGCGGGGAATTGGCAAGCAGCAGACATTGCCGCCTCTCTTGCATTCTCTCAGGGTCCTTGAAAATTAACCCTGGAATTGTAAACAGAGGCTATTTCTCTGATTGTTGCTAGAACTCTGGCAATCTCCAGAGGAAAATTATTGTTTGCTTCTTTGTGTGAAAGAGGAACCTACAGTTCAATAAAAACACAATGAGTAATCATAGTTTTATTGAGCAATAACAAATGTTTTAATAATATCTACTGTGGGTATCAGAGTTAATATGAATTTCTGCTTTACTCCAGTAAATCAGGAGGAAATTCATCATCCAGTTTGGGTGACATAGTTCCTAGCTCCAGAAAATCGACGCCTCCATCCTCGGGTAAGTTGGAAATGGTCCCGAACAGCACGTCTTGCATATCATGCTTTCCTGAACCTGATGGTTGCTGGGTAGCCCCCCTCCCTTAGAGTGGGAAAAGGGATCAGCAATAAGAAGAACCTTCACTTGGGAATAATATGGAGTCTTGGATTCCTGGATTTGGAAAAATAAATAAATAAAAGGACATAGGCTGGGATGTGTGGCTGGCGAAGGCCAAAGTGTACTTCACGGTACAGCCTGTTCCCATCTGTGAGAACCAGAACAGCAAATGGGTGACCCACCCAACA
>PVKC010009936.1:0-26250 GCA_004027635.1 Crocidura indochinensis | reverse complement strand
ACACACACACACACACACACACACACACACACACACACACACACACACACACACAAAGAGATACAGGGTTTCTCCACCCTTGCCATATATCGTCACAGAATTGACTATAGATTCCTTTCAGGTTCATTTACTCTCCCCTTGGTGGTTTTGTATGGGAGATTTCTGCTGGATCCTGGGTGATAAAATCAGACCTCTCTATCTGGAGGTCTTGGCATCTACACGAGCCAAGGAGTTGAACTTTTGCTTATGTTTTTCTTTTTTTTTGGTTTTTGGGCCACACCCGGTGACGCTCAGGGGTTACTCCTGGCTATTCACTAAGAAGTTGCTCCTGGCAGGCCTGGGGGCCATATGGGGAACCGGGGGATCGAATCGTGGTCCGTCCTAGATTAGCGCAGGCAAGGCAGGCACCTTACCACCAGCACCACCGCCCGGCCTCCTGCTTATGTTTTTCTAATGTGTTTTTTCTTATGTGTGGTTCTAGAAGTTCTGTTCCCTTAGTGTCATTTTAATCCGTCTTCTGTGATTGGCAGACCTGGTCTTTGCTCTGGTCCTAGGGAGGGGCCTGGGATAGCGACTTTCGTTATGTTTCCAGGAATCCCCTTCTGTTACAATAGTCTCAGATAGACCTCTGGAACTAGGGGATCATAGTTGTTATGTAGGTCGTAGCTCACGCCCTAGACTAGGGCTCTTTTATTGGTCCCAGTATACATACAGTCTGGCCATTTTTCTGTCAACCAGTCATCTGTAAATCACTATCTTGGCATATGGATAGACCAAAGAGTAACAAGTCTTCTGGTTTTGTCTTATTGTTAGCTGGTGAGGTAGGTCTTAGGTCGAGTTGTTCCCATTTTCCTCGTTATCATGGTATTTCATAATAGCGCTGGCACTTGTTGGTGTCTGAGCATTATTACGGATGTCCCGGTTGGGATTTGTTTCCTGTGGTTGTTGTGATGAAGTAGCCATTTCTATGTCTGTGATCCAGGGTTCAAGGCTGGACGGTTGGTGCGTAATCACCTATGGTCGGGCAGATATCTGGCTTCCAGTTTCCCCTTTGATTCTGGAGGCCAGCTCTTGCCAGGTATGGGGTTTAGGGAGGCCCCATGCCGGAGGCCTTCTCCCTAGCCTGGGGAGTTCTGGGAAGCTTGGCAGGTCCCCAGCCGTCCCCCTATTCCTCCCCTGGACTCCAGGCCTTCCCTGGGTGCCGGTCCAGGTGGACTCTATAGGGATCATGAGGCTTTCCTCCTACCTCTCCCTACACTAATGGGAATGTGCTTTGGGAGGACGGCAGGCCGTTGCAGTATTGGTTTATGTTGGACAGTCACTGGAAATATTTTCTCCTTGGTCTCTATTTCAAATACATACAAGTACTATATATTGATAGTATTATATGCATATAGATCAATTACAGACCAGAAATCTTTCCTTGAATTTAACACCCCACCCAACTATTTCAAACTTTCCCGCCATGTGGCATAGTTCTTCCTTTGCATAGGCCCATTAAAATGGGAAATTAGATACACTTTCTTATCTAATAGATATGGAACACACAAATCTTGTAATGCAGTGAGACCTTACACTCTGAACATTGTCATAAAGACCTGAGTCAGACCTTAGAAGAATGGGCATTGTCCATTTACCCCAGAACTAGAGATGCCATCTACAAAACAACCATGGTTGTGTACTACATCACATGAAAGCAATCCTCTACCAGCGAAGCCCCTACCACTGCACCACTGCTCTGGCATAGACTTATTCAACAGAGACTTCCTTTTAATACCCAGAGGACTTAACAACAACAATGACCTGCTTTTAGGACTGAGCACTCTGCATCACTCTCTAATTATGAGTGAAATTGGGAGGTGCTCCGCATCATCCTGACTTTGCTGTGGGATATGGACATATTCCAGGATCCTTGGCTGCAGAAACCTGAAACCAACAGTGACTGTGTGAAGAATGAAAGTGTATTGGTGGGGCCTGGGAGATAGCATGGAGGTAAGGCGTTTGCCTTTCCTGCAAAAGGTCATCGGTTCAAATCCCGGTGCCCCATATGGTCCCCCGTGCCTGCCAGGAGCAATTTCTGAGCATGGGGCCAGGAGCAACCCCTGAGCACTGCTGGGTGTGACCCAAAAACAAAAACAAAAAAAAACAAACAAAAAAACCCCCCAAAAACAAAAGTGTATTGGCACTACAGACAATGACTTGGGTTGGACATCCTGGTGTGCCTGGAGCCTAGAGTTGGTCTTATGCTGGAAAGTTTCAGGGGTAAGGTCTCCTTATGTAGGCAAGGCTTTTCCTTCCTATGTCCCTTATATTTTGCTGGACCTATGCAAACAATTGTCACACTAACACCGTCTTTGCTGTGCTTCTTTGACTTATCTTTGATGAAGTGATGTATTATAATCAACTGTATTAATAATGCTATAGCCTTTAATGTCAAAGGAGTTGCATAGATTTTGTGGTTTTAGATTGCTTTGGGTACTGCTAAGAAATATTGTAGTGTACTACAATCTGGGAACTTGAGGTACAAAGTAAATATGCATGTGTTTTGTTTTATTTTTCTTAAAATTTTTGGTTGAAAATTCAAAATCAAAGTATCAGAAAGGGATTTTTGAGAATTCTGTTTATGGATTATTGTCTTCCTACTGTAACTTCACCTTGTCCTTTCTTTGAGTCTTTGTCTTCAAATAAAAGTTAAAAAAAGAATAAAAAAACACCCTTTATCAGATGAGTCTTGCATGAATAGTTTCTTCCTCTTTGTGGGCAGTCTTTGCATTCCAGTAACCATTTCCTTTGAAATGTAGAAGCTTCTCAGTTTAATGTAGTCCTATTTGTTTATCTTTGATTTCACTTGCTTGGCCAATGGTGTTTTATACTTGAAAATGCTTTTAGCTTCAATGTCATGGCAAGTTCTGCCTAAGTTTTCTTCTATGTACTTTGTACCCTGTGATTGCAGGTCTGCTATCAAGGTCTTTAATCCATTTTGATTTGACTTTTTCTTTTGCATTAAAGAGATCTAATTTCACTTTTTTTGCATGAAGTTGGCCAGTTTTTCCTATGTCACTTGTTGAAGGGGCTCTTCATGCTCCATTTTGTATTTCTTGTCCCTTTATCAAATCACAAGAGATTTATGTTTATAATGTTTAAAAACAAGAGTCTGAAAAATCAAGACATTGTTGTATTTAGAATGTTTGGTAACGCATTAAAATGAAAATCACTTTACAATTAGTGACTCAAATGTAACCAAAGTAGTTTTTAGCTGTTAGTTGATTCCCAATGATAGGGACATTGGGGGAAGATTAGGAGCAAGTTTAGGGATAGAGCCCAAAGATAGAAGACATAGATATGCAATGTGAGAATGGTGACCTAAATAGTACTTGAAATTTCTATGATTTAGACCTGTATTGGGTGGTGGTGGTGGTGTGTGTGTGTGGGGGAAGATTATCTAGGTTTCAGTAGCCAATCACCTCAGGATCCCCCTCTTCCCTGTGTTAAATGTTCACCTTCTTAGAATTTACTCTAGAAATGTTCACCCACCCTCTTTTAAAGGGTATAAAATGGGAAAGATCTATGCCTCTTCTGGGATCTTCTCTAGGTGACTGCTCCCATAGTTTGAGAGTTTCCTTGTATTCTTTTCCAATACCCTAAATAAAGTCTTTTTTGAATTTGGCTACTTGAGCTCAGGTTCCTTGCTGTCTTTCTCTACTGCTTGAGGACAAGAATCTGAGTCTTTGCCTCCAATATTACCAAAGTCATTTGAGTAAACTGACAGTGTAAGGAGCATTAGAGTGGTTTTTGTGTTTAAATTTTTTTTTTTGGTCAGATCTGGTGGGTTTACTTCTGGCTCAACATCCAGGAATCACTCTTTTTTGGTTTGTTTGTTTTTTGGCCACACTTGGTGACACTCAGGGATTACTCTTGGCTATGTGCTCAGAAATCGCTTCTGGATTGGGGGACCATGTGGGAGCCGGGAGATCAAACTGCAGTACATCCTAGGCTAGTGTTGGCAATGCGGACACCTTAACGCTCTATGCCACCACTCCAAGGAATTACTCTTGGATTATTTGGATAAACATAGGCCCTCCACATGTAAGGCCTGGACCTTACCAACTGTTCTAACTCTTCATTTTCAACCTGATTCTTTTTTTTTTTTTTTTTTTTTTTTTGGTTTCTGGTTCTGGGGCCACACTGGTGATGCTCAGAGGTTACTCTTGGCTATGTGCTCAGAAATTGCTCCTGACTATGGGGACCATATGGGATGCTGGGGAAATCAAACTGCAGTCTTTCCTAGGTCAGCCGCGTGCAAGGCTAACACCCTATCTCTGTGTCACCACTCTGGCCCCTTCAAACTGTTTCTTTTAACAGAATCTCAGATTGGTGAAATAGGCTTTGAAGGGGTCCATTAGTACTGATCTCCATTTGCAACACACTAACTTTATTTCTACAGTCCATTAATAAGGGCTAAATAAAAGATAATACTCTAGTGTAACACAAAATTCCATATGTAGCAATGATGAGCTATTTTGTTGTAGACCAATGTTTGCACCAAGAAACACAGAACATTATTGAATTCACATCATTGAGAACATCTCATGACATGAGGAATGGAGTCTCAGGGAATGATTCTGTGAACAATGATCAGTTATTTTCTTCATCTCAGTTTCTAGGAAATAGATTATAATCAGTATCTATATTTCTGCATTGATCTATATTTGTGAATTAGCACATAGCCAGTACTCAGGGTTTACTCTTGGTAGAGCATTCAAGGGGCTCTAGGCATTGATTTGAGTCATTGCGTACAAGTCGTTGCTTTTCAAAATGAAAGTAAACTTTTTATAGAGTTAAACAGTTGTTGATAGTTGAATTTCAGTCATACAATGTTCTAAAACTCACCCCTTCACCATTGTTCTTTGTTTTTGCTCCCGATGTCCCCAGTTTCTGTTGTCCCCACCAACACACCTGCCTGACCCTTTTGCAGATACTTTCTCCCTATCCTCCTTTTTCTTTTCTTGTTCTTGCATTTTAGGCATTCTGGCTTACAATACTGTTTATGAAGATGAACGTGCATATATCTCTTTTCTTACTTTCCATTCCCAGTTTTTGTCCTGACTGATCATTTTTAACTATTACATTCATAGTTCATTCATATTACATAAATGAATGAATGAAGGGTTACATTCATACCCTTCTATGTCCTAACTGGGAATGCTTCTGTATTCCTGATATCCCTTGAATATCAAATGAATCATCTGAATATCAGGGAATACTTAATCATACTCTTGGCTCTGCACTCAGCAATTAATCCTGGAAGTGCGTGGGAACCATATGGTATGTCAGTTCAGATGCATGCATGGCAAATGCCTTACCCACTGTGCTATTGCTCTAGTCCCAAAAATGTACATTTTAGAGGCTGTATTGTTAGGAAGTGTCTGTAAACCCTTGAGAAAGACAATACACTCATGACACCAAGTGTCAACCAGGTTTAACTCCCCTTTTCTGAAGCAGAATGATGATATTATATAACTTCAACTTTGTGTTGTTATTAGTATAATAATGTTTCACCTTTTGGCAAAGGACACAGCACGGTTTTCAATTTTGCAGTCACTCTCTGAATATTGAACATGGTTCTTTTTTTTTTTTTTTGGTTTTGGGGTCACAGCCGGCAGTGCTCAGGGGTTACTCCTGGCTCCATGCTCAGAAATTGCTCCTGGCAGGCACGGGGGACCATATGGGGCACCGGGATTCGAACCGATGACCTTTTGCATGAAAGGCAAACGCCTTACCTCCATGCTATCTCCCGCCCCCCTTTTATTTAATAATAAATTCTTTAAGCACTGTGATTACAAAAAAAATGTTTGTTGTTGCATTTCAGTTACCTAATGTACACCACTTTTCACCAGTGTAACTTTCCCACAACTAATGTTCCCCATTTCCCCTTTCTTTAAGAATTTCTGTTTATCTAATCAAAATCATTTCTATTTCATCAGACTTTTGCCTAACCCCTCCAATACTGTTGAAAAATAGTCTCACTTATTTATGGGTTTTAAGAAAAATAAGAGACATTCTTGCAATAATTTTCAGAGACAAAAGAGAGGAGGACTGGAAGTTCCAGCTCACTACATGAAGCTCACCACAAAGAGTGATGAGTGATATTAGAGGAAAAACTACATTGAAAACTATCCTAACAATGTGGACGAATGAGGGAAGTAGAAAGCCTGTCTAGAATACAGGTGAGGGTGAAGTGGGGAGGAGGAGATTTGGAACATTGTTGATGTTCCACTCTTGAAGTGGGGTTTTCTTTTTTTGGGGGGGGTCACGCCCGTTTGATGCTCAGGGGTTATTCCTGGCTAAGCATTCAGAAATTGTCCCTGACTTAGGGGGACCATATGGGACGCCGGAGGATCAAACCATGGTCCTCCCTTGGCTAGTGCTTGCAAGGTAGACACCTTACCTCTAGCGCCACCTTGTCGGCCCCAAGGGGGGTGTTCTTGACATGACTGAAACCCATCCACAATCATATTTGTAATCAAGATGTTTAAATTAATATGTTCATTAAAAAAAATGGACAGGTATAAATACCCAAACCAAAGTTAATGACAATAGAATCAAGAGACACAAACTATGATAAGCCATACACAAAATAGACCTGATACACTAGCAGTTTAGGGGGCTAAGGGTAGATGTTTGGTGTATGCTGGGAACAGTGGTGGAGGGAGGTCAACACTGGTGATGGGAATGGCTCTAATTCACTGTCAGTCTGTTCCTGAAATAGAACTTTGAAAGACTCATTAGGTTTTGGTGTTATATATTACTTATATCACATTACTTATCATGAGATTTTGTACCCCACAAATAAATAGAATTATTCCATGTCTAGTCCTCTCCCTTTGACTCATTTTACTCAGCATTATACTCTCCATATTCATTCATGTCTAAGCAAATTTTATGACTTCATTTTTCTAACAGCTTCATAGTATTTCATTGTGTAAATGTACCACAGTTTCTTTATCCACTTATCTGTTCTCAGGCACTAGGATTGTTTCCATGTTTTAGCCATTGTAATACTGCTGCAATGTATATAGTAGTGCAGATGCCTTTTTTGCATAGTGTTTTTGGCTCCAAGGTATTTCCCTCAGAGTTGCATTGCTGGGCCATATGGAGGCAAATTTTCTAATTGTTTTCCCAGAGGGTGACCAGTAGACCTTCCTACCAGCAACGAAAAAGAATCTCCATCTCTATCCATGCAAGCAGCACTGGTTGTTCTTGTTCTTCATGATGTGACAGTTTCTGTGATTTGAAAATATCTCATTGTAGTTTTGCTTACATCTACCTAATAAGGATGTGGAGCTTTTAACTTCCATATCCATTTTGGCCACCAGTATTTTTTTTTTTTTTTGAGGAATTTTCTGTTTATTTCTATTTTCTACTTTTTGATGGAGTTAAAATAATTTTTTTTTGTTTTTGGTTTTTGGGTCACACACAGAATTGCTCAGGGGTTTCTCCTGGCTCTATGCTCAGAAATTGCTCCTGGCAGGCTCAGGGGACCATATGGGATGCCAGGATTTGAACCACCAACCTTCTGCAAATGCTTTACCTCCATGCTATCTCTCCAGCCCCGTTAAAATAATTTTTATGTTAAGCCGTACCAGTGCCTTCTATACCTTAGATATTAACCTCTTATCAGATGCATTTTGGGTGAATAGTTTCTTCTATTCTGTGAGCAGTCTTTGTATTTAATAATCATTCCCTTTTTGTGGGGGGGCACACCTGGTGGTGTTCATGGGTCACTCCTGACTCTTCGCTCATAAATCATTCTTGCCAGGCTTGGAGGACCATATGGGATGCCAGAAATCAAACCAGGGTCCATCAAAGTCGGCAACACACAAGGCAAATGAAATACTCTGCCATTGTGCTATCACTCTGACCCCAAACCATTTGCAATGAAGTAAAGAAGCTTCTCAGTTTAATGTGGTTCTATTTATTTATCTTGTTTCCACTTGCTTGGCCAATGATATTTCATCCTTGAAAATGCCTTTAATTTCAATATCCTGATGAGTTCTGCCTCTAAATTCTTCTATGTACTGTGATTGTAGGTCTGATATGAAGGTTTTTAATTCATTTTGATTTGACTCTCTGTTGTACATTAAAGAGAGGTCTGAGTTCACTTAATTTTTGCATGTAGTTGACCAGTTTTCCCTATGTCACTTGTCGAAGAGACTCTCTTTCTCCACTTTGTATTTCTTACCCCTTTATCAAATCATGAGAGATTTCAGTTTATAGTGGTTTGAAACAAGAGTCTGTAAAATGATGAACTATATTTAATGACACTGTTGTATCTAGAATGATTACTAATGAATGAATTAAAATGAGAATTACTTTGTAGGGGTGGGGGTGGAGAGCAGGCTGGTAAACTTCTGGCACCCAGCTCATTAAGAAATTAATTTCCTCTTCTGGGAGCAGAAACCTTCACCAGCATGGGAAAAAGCAAGGCTCTAGGCTGAAGGTGCTTTTGCCAAGCTTAGGGGAGACTGCAGGGCTTGCCCCCGCCCCCAACAGCTTTCCATCTCCTTCCTCCAAGACTCCGGGCTATCCCTGGGGCCCCATCCAAGGGGACAGCGAGGTGGGTGCTGGGGAGGAGTTTAAAAGGGGCTCCAATTTTCTCCAACCCCCACCCTGCACAAGAGGGGCTGTCTTAGGGAAGTTGCTGGCAACTTTCCTTCCCACCAGTGTCCATTCTCAAAACGTGCAGGGGCTCACGCCCCAATGCATAAAGTATAGATAGTTTAATAGGATATCATAGGGTTTGATCTATGTTTACAATATACAAAATGTCTATGTTGTAGACTTTCCATCCCCCATTGAATCATCACCAAACTTTTTAAACAGGGGCCCTGTTCACTCTCCTTCAGACCATTGGACGGTTAGACTATAGTAAAAACAAAAATTATGAACAAATTCCTATGCACACTGCAGATATCTTATTTTGATGTGAAGAAACAAAATGGGAACAAAGACAATATGTGGCCTGCAGGCTGAAGTTTGAGGACCACACAAGCTCATTTCTAGTCCTTTACTATTACCCCACATTTAACCATTTTTACCCTCACTCCTTGGCTCCTCATGAAGCAGATCATTATCCTCACTAAAGCCAGCTGCCATTCAGCTCCCATAGTGAAAAAATAGACTCTCAGCCTGAGAAGAAACTAATACTCTGTTCCTATTAATCTACTCTCAGCGGCCTCTTATCCTCCACCTTCCTTAACTGTGTACCTGTGCTTGCTATTATACTTAGTCTGAGAAGTCTCCACTCAACGAATTTTCTGATATGGGACTGCTGGGAGTCATTTTGAGGACTTCAGTGGCCAAATCACAGACCAAAGTGGTGTCCTGGATTCATACCCTCCCCTGACTATTTCTTTTCTTTTTTTTTTTTTTTTGGTTTTTGGGCCACACCCGGTGACGCTCAGGGGTTATTCCTGGCTATGCGCTCAGAAGTTGCTCCTGGCTTGGGGGACCATATGGGAAACCGGGGATAGAACCGAGGTCCGTCCTAGGTTAGCGCAGGCAAGGCAGGCACCTTATCTCTAGCGCCACTGCCTGCCCCCCGACTATTTCTAAAGACATAAAAGGGAAATGTGTATCTCCTTTGTATATCTTAGATGTATTATTCCCTTAACAGCTATAACTCTTTTTGAATATCCTTTTATATAGTGACGATTTTGCCCACTGTTTTTCCCCCTTTTGGGATCTGTTCAATAAGGAATTTTGGTAGATGGGTCTCTGTTTAGAAATCATGTTAGAACCAAGTTATGGGGAATGTTGGACTTGTTGCACAGGCACATTAAAATGGGATAATATTACATATAAACAAGTTCTTATCTAATAGAGATAGGAACACATATTTTGTAATGCAATTATGCCTTATACCCTGAACATTGGCATAATGACTTGACTCAGGCCTCAGAAGAATAGGCATTGTCTATACACCTCTGAACCATGGATACCATCTATGGAAGCAACCACAATTGTCTATAACAAAGCAGGAACCAAACTTCTACCAGGGAAGACCCTACCTCTGCAGAGTGTTCTCAACACCCAGACAACTTACCAACAGCAACAACCTGCTTGCAAGGCAGGTCTCTCCACATCTGATGCTGGGATGAAACTAGAGGACGCTCCACATCACCCTAACTTTGATGAAGGAAATGCACAGAAACCATAATCTTTAACTACAGGAACCTGACATCAACAACAGGTAATGTGCAAAAAAGTTTCACTGGGACCACAGAGAATGACTCAGGGATTGGGCAACCTGGTATGCCTGGAGCCCAGAGTTGGTTTTATGCCAGAAAACTTCAGGGGTGAGGTCTCCTTGTATTTAGGCCAAGTTTCCCCACTCCCCCCATTTTCCCTATATTTTGCTGGGCCTGTGCAAACAATGGCTATTGACACCATTACTACTGTGTTTTTTTTTTTTACACTTACCCTTTAAGAGAGAAAGAAAAAAAAACAGCTTACTAAACTTAAAAAAAAAGTGACCATAGTAAAATACCTGTCTGGAATACAGGCAGGGGATGGGAAGGAGGGAGGGAGGGCATTGGTGGTAGGAATGTTGCACTGGTGAAGGAATGTTCTGTTTATGACTGAAACCCAATTACAATCATGTTTATTATCATGGTGTTTCAATAAAGAATTTATATTAAAAAAGAGAATCACTTTGCAATTAATGACTCAAATATTACTGAGACTTTTTTTCTAATATATTAGTTAATTCCCAATATTAGAAACAAAGTGGGAGCAGTGGGGCAAGATTAGGTATAGGGCCCAAAGATAAGAAACGTAGGTATGTCATGTGATAATGGTGACTTAATAGTACTTAAAATTTCTATGAAACAATGTGAATGAATGAGGAAGTAGAAAGCCTGTCTCAAATACAGGTAGTGGTGGGGTGGGGTAGAGGAAGATTTAGGGCATTGGTGATGGAAATGTTGCACTGGTGAAGGTGGGTGTTCTTTTTTTTCTTTCTTTTATTTTTACTTATTCATAAAAGAAAAAAACTGGAGTGGGGGAAAGAGAAGAAGGAAAAAAAGACGTTACATGTCCGGGTTATATGTATGCCAAGAGCAAACAGCAAAAGGAGGGAATAAAATGAAAAAAAAATGATAAAGTCGAGCAGGAGGAGGAGGACTAGTAGAGGAAGAGGAGGAAGACAGGTGGGTATTCTTCATATGACTGAAACTCAACTACAATCATGTTTGTAATCAAGGAGTTAAAATAAAGATATTAAAATATATTGAAAAAAATTCTATGATTTAGACCTGGGTTGGGGGATGGAGCCTATAATCTAGGTAATAATACTGATAATCCAGTATAAAATCACTTCAGCATCCCCCTCCTCTCTCTTTTAAAGATTCATATTCTTGTACATTCTTATTCACATTCTCTAGAAACACTCACCTACCCTTTTTAAAAAAGGTATAAATAGTATTTATTTATGCTTTTTCTGGATCCTTCTCTCACTGGGAGACTGCTCCCAAAATCTGGGAGTTTCCTTGTATTCTTTTACTTTCCCCTAAATAGTCTTTTCTGAATTTGGCCACCTGATCTCATTTCCCTTGATGTCATTTTCAACTGTTTGAGGACAAGAACCTGAGTGCTTGCCTCCAATATAAACAAAAAACACAGTCAATCATCTGTGTGGATGACAGTGTGAGGAGCAGTAGAGTGGTCTTTGTGGTTTATTATTATTCATTACTATTATTAACATTTTTATTTTGTTTTTGCCAAATCTGGTGACATTCAGGGGTTACTCCTGGCTCTATACTCAGGAACCAATCACTATCAGCTGATTTTTTTTTGTTTTTTGTTTTTTTTTGTTTTGTTTTTTTGAGTCACATCCGGTGACACTCAAGGGTTACTCCTGGCTCTATGCTCAGAAAATGCTCTTGGCAGGCTCATGGGGGACCATATGGGATGCTGGGATTCCAACCACCAGTCCATCTTGAGTTGGCAGCATGCAAGGCTTACACCCCATTACTGTGCTGCCTCTCCGGCCCTCTCAGTTGTTCTTGTATCAAACCAAGGCTGCAAAGGTAAGGCATGGATCTTACAAACTGTTCTATCTCTTCATTTTTTTGTTTGTTTGTTTTTGGGCCACACCCAGTGGTGCCCTGGGGTTTAATCTTGGCACTGTGCTCAGAAAACCCTCCTAGCAGGCACGGAGCACCATAGAGGATGCCAGGCATCAAACCTCGGTCTGTCCCAGGTTGGCAAATGCCCTACTGCTGTGCTATCACTTTGGCCCTATCTCTTCGTTTTCAACTCGAATCTTTAAACAAATAGGTGAGATAGGCTTTGAAGGAGCTCATCAGTACTGATCAAAATTGATCTTTATTTCCGGGCCGGGTGGTGGCTGATCTTCATTTCCAACACTTCAACTTTACTTCTACAGTCCGTCAAGAAGGACTAAGTGAAAGAAAACCATCTACTATGACACAAGCTCTTTAGTTTGTTGTAATGATGAGCTATTTTGTTGTAGACAAATGTTTGTACAAGAAAAACAGAACATCACTGGATTCATAATATTGGGAAGATCTCATGACCCCAAGGACTGGAGTATCAGGGAATAATTTTGTGATTATTCATAATCTGATTTTTTCCCTCTCAATTTCTAGGAAATAGATAGTAATATCTATATATCTGCATTGATTTATTTTTGTAGATCATCACATAGTAGGTACTCAGGTTTTATTCCTGACCCATCACTCAGGGATCACTTCATGGGGTGCTTTTGATGCTAGAAATTGATCCTGGATTAACCGTGCAAGGCAATACTCCAGTGTACTCTTTCTGTCTTCAGTATCTGTATTTAATCCCAGACAGAGATGATTGTCACATAAAGACTTAGAATCTTTTTTTAGCTGATCTGATATTGAAAATGAGTTATTTATTATGCCCTTTTTTATAAAAAATAATACCTTTATTTAAACATCATGATTACATGATTGTAGTTGGGTTTCAGAGCACTTTGAATACATAGACAGAACTTTTTGACCCACCTCTATGTGGGTCAAATGTCTAAATCAGGAATGGAAGGAAGGAAAGTAGATGGAGCACAGTTTTGCCAAAGGTCATGATCTGGAAGAGATGAGTGAAACACATGCTGGAAATGGGAAAATAGCAAAAACTGTCCTTTTTGGTAGAGAGATAAGGAAATAGATAGCTTTTAAAAATTAAATTAGGGGCAGGAGAGATAGCACCCATATGGTTCCCTGAGTCTGGCAGGAATGATTTCTGAGTGCAGAGCTATGAGTAACCCCTGAACATTGCCTGGTGTTAAACTTTTTACTGAGTTCAAAGTTATATGGGCGCCGGTGAGATAGCATGGAAGTAAGGCATTTGCCTTGCATACAGAGGTCAGTGGTTCCAATCCCAGTATCCCATATGGTTCCCAGAGCCTGCCAGGAGCGATATCTGAGCACAGAGCCAGGAGTTACCACTGAGCGCTGCTGGGTGTGACCCAAAACTAACCCCACCCCAAGTTGTTGATAGTTGAATTTCAGTCATACAATGTAGGGGGAAGTTGAACCCCTTGCTGGAGGTCTCAGAGCCCAGAAATAATTTCCAATGTGAAATATTCCCAATTGGAAACATCCCTCCTAGGTTCTCTTCTCCAAAGAGACTCCAGCGACCAATCCCCCACAATAAAAACAATTCAGTCCGTGAATCAGGGGTGAAAAGGTTTGGCCAGAAAGCCTTTTGACGGAATACCAAGCTCCTCCACCTCACAGTCCGTTCTGTCAAAATGGCCTCCTCCTGCCTCCCCTACAAACTCTTTTATTGTCTCCTTTGTTTTTTTTTTATTTTTTTTATATCTTTTTTTTTATTTTAACACCTTGATTACATACATAGTTGTGTTTGGGTTTCAGTCATGTATAGAACACCGCCCATCACCAGTGCAACGTTCCCATCACCATTGTCCCAAATCTCCCTCCTCCCCAACCCCCCCTCCTTAGTCACCCCCACCTGGAAGATCCAGGGGGGGTGATAGGCACACAAAGTTACACAATAATTCCCCCTTTCTGTAAATAAGCAATAATAACATACAATACAATAATAATATACAATAATATAACATACAATAATATAATAATATATACAATACAATAATATACAATACAACATTATTTAACCTCAGACCAATCCCCCACAATAAAGACAATTCAGTCCGAGAATCAGGGGTGAAAAGGTTTGGCTAGAAAGCCTTTTGACAGAATACCAAGCTCCTCAGTCCGTTCTGTCAAAATGACCTCCTCCTGCCTCCCCTACACAACAATACAATATTACAATATCCACCCCTTCACGAGTGTTCATTTCCTGCTCCCAATGTCCCCATCTTGCCTGCTAGTCCCCACCATCACACCTGCCTGCCTCTATTGCAGACACTTTGCTTCTCTCTCTCTCTCTCTCTCTCTCTCTCTCTCTCTCTCTCTCTCTCCCCCTCTCTCTCTTTCTCTCTCTCTCTCGCAGACATTTTTATTCTCTCTCTTACTGACTCTTATCTTCCGCTTGCATTTTATGCAACATGCTTGCAATACTGTTTTTGAAGAGGGATCAAGCATATATCTCTTTACTTACTTTCAGTTTCCAGGTCTTGTGCTGAATGACCATTTTCAATGATTACATTCATAGTGGTCCCACCTATGTCTTACCTGGGAATGCTTTTACATTTCTTTTTAGCCCTGAATATCAACTGAATAATTTGAATGCCAAGGAACATTTAGTTGTATTCTTGGCTCTGCACTCAGTAATCACTCCTGGAAATGCTTGGGAAGCGAATGTCAGGGACTGAACCCAATTCTGATCCATGCATGGCAAAATGCCTTCCCCACTGTGCAATTTCTCCAGTACTGAAGTCTACATTCTAGATACTGTATTGTTAGGAAGTGTCTATAAGTCCTTGAGGAAAAACAATCTACTCATTGCATCTTCCTCTGGTGTCAACCAGGTTAAACTCCCTTTTGCCTAAACAGGGAGATGCTATAATATTCATAACTTTGCTTTGTGATTGTTATTGGTATAAAAATGTTTCACCTTTTGGCAAAGGAGACAGCAGGGTATTCAATTTCTCACTCTCTGAACACTGTTCATGGTTCTTTATTTTTTTTTACTAATAATTTCTTCACTTATCAACATAGTTAAAAGAAATGTTTGTAGTTGGACTTCAGTCATCAAATGTACACCACCCTTTACCAGTGTAACTTTCCCACCATCAGTATTCCCTATTTAGCTCTTTCTTTATCAATTTAACAAATTCTGTACACCTATTAAAATCATTTTTATTTTATCAGACTTTTGCTCACTCCCCCAATACTGTTGAACCCACAGATAAAACAGATGAACCCCAAAGCTATAGTTAGTAAGGGATCAACAAATTTGACAAAGACCTAAAATTAAAATGTTAAGGAACACAAGATTTTCTATTTTACATTTTCTTTTTCTTTTTTTTTTTAATTCATGTATTTTTCCACACCAGGTAGTGGTCAGGGACCATCACTGAATCTGTGTACAGGGTCCATATCTTGCAGTGCTTTCAGGGTCATCAGTGATGCCAGGAATCCAATTAGTTTTTGTAGCCACAGATGCAGGCTAGACAAGGGCTTTCATTTCTGTACTGTGAAATTTTCAGTGTCACAAAGACTAGGTAAAAATAAAAATTTATAGTCAACTATTAGGCAATAATCTGAAATTCTCATGAACTTTTTGCTTATGTTTCCCAATTTCCTCTTTTGTATTTGGACTATATTATCAAGACCTAGAAATTTATTTTCTTAACCAAGACTTCTTCATTAAAAAAAACTTCCTCTTTTACATAATGAAAAAATTGATAAAATCTTCATCTTTTGAGGTCCCTTTATATAGGAAGTTTCAGCATCATCTGAATTTCTGAAGTTTGTGTTTAGCTCTCACCTCTTTGACTGAAGTCAGGTTTCTGTGTGATATTCAGGGGAGAGACCTCAGAGGCTACTCGGATCTTTGAACAGAGGGAGCCATCATCATGGTGCGAGAAGAGCAATGTTCCTGTAGAGGTGAGCATTCTGAGTTCTAGTGGAGTCTGAGTTCCAGAGGAACATGTAGACATTAATGTACAAACAAGTAATCTGGAGAGCAGAGGCAAAGTAGAGACCGAGTAATGGTGGAACTTTCATCTCCAGAGGACATTTATGGGAAGTGAGAAAAGAATACTTCCCCAGATCCTGAACTTCAAAGAGTGTTCTTCTGTGCAGACTTAAATAGTCTTATGAGATGTGGGAACCAATGTGCATCCTTTGAATGAGGCGGAAAGTCATCGGATATGTCTCATATTTAGCAAGAAGGAAAAAGGATGTGGAGATCACAGGTGCCTAAGCATGCATGTGTAAGAATTTTGAGGCTGAATTTTCTTCATTATTTTAACTATTTTGTGTTTTAGCCTTAGTTACTCTATTTCTTCTGTACTCCTTGCCTCTCAGCACTTGGTAACTGCATTTGCATTTCTTTGACAGAGAAAGCAGCATGGTGGTTCCAAGTGAGACTCTGGTGTGTAGCTATGGCTTGCATTGCACTACTCAGTGCTTGCTTCATTGCGAGCAGTGTGGGTAAGCTCTTCATGAGAAAGGGGTAACACTCCTTTCTCTGTGTCTCCATCTGTGTACCTTGCTCTCTATTTCTTTATGTCCCTCTTTTTGTTTTTGGACTATGCTTGGATATGCACAGGGCTTACTATCATTCTATTCTCAGGGATTGTTTCTGGAATTGCACAAATGTCCACGTATGGTGCTAGTAATTGAATTGGTCGGTTTCCTGCAAGATATGCACTCTATCCATTGTACTATCTCTTCAGGTTTGGGAGCATCTCTTGTGATTCCCTTTTCTCTTATTATCTAGAACATGGGTCATTAAACTATGGTCCACAGGCCACGTATGGTCCACCAAGGACATATATACAGTCCATCAAGTATTCTTTGCTGCCGAGACTGTCCTGCATAGCAGCTGACCTGAATGGGCCCCCCAGTGCATATGTGTAGTATGTACTTCACACTCTCCGACTCCCCTTCTTCTCTCTGTCTCAATTCCTGTTCCCAGTTTAGGACAGTGGTCCTAAACTTAAGCCCATGGCTACTATTGTACATATATATTGATAAACTATAGTCTGTCCCTCCAAGGATCTGAGAGACTGTGAACTGGCCCCCCATTTTTAAAATAAGTTTGAGAACCCTTGATCTAGAAAGAATCTCTGGCTTTTGTTATGGACTTTACTCAACAATATATGTGTTCCTATGTCGAGTTGAGGCCAACTTTAATTTATTTGTCATGACTTGCTTTTACTTTTCCTTCATCTTTCAGAATTGACTCTATTTCTAGGTTACTTCATTGAGTCTTATAGTTTCTATTCAGCTCAGAAATGATAGAAATGTGGGGTTTTGGGGAACTATTTTGGAACAACCCCTCTTTTTCTAACGACTTCGTGGGTAATCACTTCTACTCTAATGATATTTTTTTTTTTTTGCCACACTCTACAGGCTCAGGGGTTACTCCTGGCTATCTACTCAGAAATAGCTCCTGGCAGGTATGGGGGACCATATGGGATGCCAGGATTCGAACCAACCACCTTGGGTCCTGGATCGGCTGCTTGTGAGGCAAATGCTTCTGGCCCCCTACTCTAATGATTTTTATTGGGAGTTTTTCACCATTGCTTTCATAATCATAATTTACTGTATTTGTCCAGTTTAATGTCCTCTGATCTACAATACCCAGGGGTTAGATTTCAGCCTAGAATCACACTTACTCTCAGTGCTCAATACCATTTATTTCCTTTAGCTTCAATGACTGCAGTATGGGTCTGCAGTTTAAGTTGAGTACACACATCATGGAATTGGGCTTGCTTGTAGGAGCTTCTGGAATGCTCACAATTTGTGTATCAGGGTTCCTTTCCTGCTCTGATGCTGACATATCATTATAGTCATGGCACTCTCGAAGGTTGCAGTTCTCTTGTGGTTTGCACCTAGCTTTGGTGTGGTCTCATATTACTTGTAGTTCTGTATATACAGATGGCAGGACTGCCAGGCTCAGACAGTAAACATGCCTACCTAGCTCATACATGGCACATATGGGTCAATAATTAAAGCGTAGGTATATAGTAAAGATAATAAACAGGAATTATGTTGATTGTATTTGGTCTTAATTAGATCCTTTTATTCCCAAGTTGACTTTCCTTAGATCCTTTTATTCCCAAGTGGACTTTCCTTCTTTACTGAAAAATATAAAAATCAGAAGTGGTTTTTCCTTTTGAGAAATCAACCTTGTAGTCACTAATGTGTCTGCATCAGAACTAGAAGTTCAAAGAGAAATAAATCATATACTACATCATTTGATTATAGCATATTTATATTTCCAAGAGTCACAGACATTTAAGAACCTTGGTGCTAATAAAATCTTCCCATTATAATTAGAACTCCTATTTCAATATTGTTTACTTTAATTTTCTGCAATCTAAACTAGTCTATCACAGTATTTGCATGGTCTATCACTCAGTAGCCAGTCCATTTCACTAGCAGTGATCTGAATCAGTATTATGCACTAAGAAAGTTAGCCTCCAAATTTTGCAGGTTAGTTCTAAAAGATTTGTTTAAGAAAATCTATCTCATGTATAAATTGGTCTGAAGAGTGACTGTCCAATTAATCCTTTTTACCCAAGTAGAGCTGGTATTACAAACTTAATTCAAGCATTTCCAGAGATGAGATGGTTCCCTGAAATCTTGGTTTGGGATTACATATGAAATGATTGAAAACTAGGGAGGTCACTCAGTGGTAGAGAATATGCATTGCCTATGTTAGACCCTAGGTTTGCTTTCCAGCTATGCAAAGCAAATCTGTTCCATTGTCCTTTGTATTATGCAGCATAATTAAAGTAAAAATCCAGGATTCATGAAACTATATGGATAAAAATCGTCAGCTCCTTTCTTTTATGATTGTCTGGGATGATCACATCTCCCCAAATCTCATGTGGTCCTCTCAAATACTACCAGGAGTGATTCTTTAGTACAGAGGCTGGAGTAACCTCTGAGCACAACGAGGTATTGCCCCCAAATGAAACAAAATTAAAAAAAATAATGTCAGCATTTACTGCAGTGGGAGATTAAATTCATTGGGTTCTTTGCAAGAAGAGAATGGTGCCTGTTGGACATAGAATTTTTTAATTTTATTTTCACATGGTGGTGCTCTTGCTTTGATCCCTGGCTCTGTGCCTAGATACCTCTTCTACTAGACCTGGGAGGTCATATCAGCTGCTGGGAATCAAACTCTTGGCAGCAATGTGCAAGACAAGTGTCAATCTCTGTACCATCTTCGGCTATTGTTGCATAGATTTATAGGACAGGAGGCTCCACAGTGAGAAAACTTAAGACACTAACCCTTCATCCTTTATAGTGACATGCCAATTTACTTGCACAGGTTCTATGCATTATATACACATTCACATGTAAGTTTAGAATTCAGAAATCTAGGTAATGCATTGGGCTGCTTATCTCCTCCTTTTTATTGGGGGGGGGTTGCATTATTTAGAGTGGAAGATGATTAGTGTGGTTGAGACCCAATACAATACAACTTTAGTGTCTTCTTCCTCTCATGATTCTTTTGTTTATCTGTTTTTAAATCATTTTTTTTTTTAGTAAGCATTGATGTAGAAGGTGAAATAGGTTTTTCTAGTTAGTTTTCTTTTGCTAAAGTAATCTTAGAGATTTTGTGCCTTTAAAGAATACAAGAAAATGTGGGCCAGGTGGTGGCGCTGGAGGTAAGGTGCCTGTCTTGCCTGCGCTAGCCTAGGACGGACTGAGGTTCGATTCCCCCGATTTCCCATATGGTCCCCCAAGTCAGGGACGACTTCTGAGAACATAGCCAGGAGTAGCCCCTGAGCGTCACCGGGTGTGACCCCCCAAAAAAACCCAAAAACCAAAAACCAAAAAAAAGAATACAAGAAAATGGGTCTGGAGCGGTGACTCAAGTGTAAGGTATCTGCCTTGCTGGTGCTAGCCTAGGATGGACAGCGATTCCAACCCCTCCCCCCACACCCCCACCCCCTGCATCCCATATGGTCCCCCAAGGCAGGAGTAATTTCTGAACGCATAGCCAGAAGAAACCCCTGAGTGTCACCGGGTTACAAAACAAAATAAAACAGAAAAACAAAAAAAGAAAAACAAAAGAATACAAGAAAATGACAGTAGAAACAAAATCTTAATGCTACCATGAAATAAATGCCACTATTTTCATTTTCAGTGCACTCTCGATGTCATTATTTGTCTAAAGATGTTACAAAGGAAGAGAATGAAAATATGATCAAGGAAGGTAAAGTTAATATTCTTTTTTACTCAGTTTTGGACTACACTAAATATCATAAATGAGATTCCAGGATTTATAGGCAGGCCATATTAAGATATTAAATTGCATTTTCTTTATTTATACATATATATTTTATTTAAACACTTTGATTACATACATGATTGTGTTTGGGTTTCAGTTAGTATAGAACACCACCCATCACCAGTGCAACATTCCCATCACCAATGACCCAAAACTCCCTCCTCCCCACCCAACCCCCACTTGTACTCTAGACAGGCTTTCTATTTCTCTCATACATTCTCATTATTAGGATATTTCAAAATGCAGTTATTTCTCTAACTAAACTCATCCCTGTTTGTGGTGAGCTTCATGGGGTGAGCTGTAACTTCTAGCTCTTTTCTCTTTTGTGTCTGAAAATTATTGCAAGAAT
This sequence comes from Crocidura indochinensis, assembly GCA_004027635.1. Lineage (NCBI taxonomy): Eukaryota > Metazoa > Chordata > Mammalia > Eulipotyphla > Soricidae > Crocidura > Crocidura indochinensis. The sequence goes on along the minus strand of PVKC010009936.1, from coordinate 5,447 downwards.
GTCTTTCATTTTTCTTAAAACCCATAGATGAGTGAGACCATTCTGAGTTTTTTTCTCTCTCTCTGACTTATTTCACTCAGCATAATAGATTCCATGTACATCCATGTATAGGAAAATTTCATGACTTCATCTCTCCTGATAGCTGCGTAATATTCCATTGTGTATATATACCACAGTTTCTTTAGCCATTTGTCTGTTGAAGGGCATCTTGGTTGTTTCCAGAGTTGTTATGATAAATAGTGCTGCAATGAATATAGGTTAAGGAAGGGATTTTTTTGTATTGCATTTTTGTGTACCCAGGGTATATCCCTAGGAGTGGTATAGCTGGGTTGTATGGGAGCTCGATTTTCAGTTTTTTGAGAAATCTCCATATCGCTTTCCATAAAGGTTAGACTACATGGCATTCCCACGAGCAGTGATTAAGAGTTCCTTTCCTGGTTTTTGGCTCACATTGGTAGCGGTCAAAGGTTACACCAGGCTCTGTGCTCATATATTGCTCCTGGCAGGCACAAGGTACCATATGGGATGCTGGGATTTAAACCACTATCCATCCTGGATTGGCTGTGTGCAAGGCAAATACCCTTTTGCTCTGCTATCTCTCCTGTCCTTTATATTGCTTTATTTAAAAATTTATGTTGACAGATATATGACAAATATATGGGACCTAATGTTTTCATATGCCCATGTTTAATTTATTTATGCTAGGAAATAGAATTTTTTTTTTGGTTTTTGGGTCACACCCGGCAGTGCTCAGGGGTTACTCCTGGCTCCATGCCCAGAAATTGCTCCTGGCAGGCACGGGGGACCATATGGGGCACCGGGATTCGAACCGATGACCTTTTGCATGAAAGGCAAACGCCTTACCTCCATGCTATCTCCCGGGCCCCAGGAAATAGAATTTTTAAAAGATTGCATGGCTTTATGATTTCTTTATTTCTTTTGGTGGAATGATTAATTTTTTATTATTTTTTATGTATGTATTTATTTACTTTTTGTGCCACACCTGGTGGTGCTCAAGGGTTCCTACTGGTTCTGTGCTCAAAAATCACTCTTGGCTGGCTCGAGGCACCATATAGGATTCCAGGATTCGAACTACCATTGTGCTATCTCTCTGGCCCCATGAATGATTTCTAATTTCTTCCTGAACTTTCTGTGCACGTTTTTTCTTTTTATTAAAATTGTTTTATGCTTACCATTGGAAACTATTTCACACCACCACACAGATATTGCATGTTATCCTGTACTGCTTTGTTTCATACTTGAGCACTTTCTTATTTTCTTAGACTTCAATATGTTCTGGGATTATATTATCTAATTTCTTTTCTTTTGTATTTTTTTTTTTAGTTTTTAAGCCATACTTAGTGATCTCTGGATTTTTTCTTGACTCTATGCTGAGGGATAAGCCTGGAAGGATAAGGATCCCGGGGATTAAACTTGAGTTGGTCTAGTGCAAGAAAATAACCATGGTGCTTAAATAAATTAATAATAGTAAAAAAAACACAAAGAGGCAACACTGCCCTCTGCACTATTACTCCAACCACCAATATTGTATAATTACATTCCCAGTCACAAGTCCAACCATTTCGATGAGAGACCCTGTAAGCCACTACTGAGGCATGGTGAAAAACAGAATCTAGCAGCAGTTATAAACCAACCCCCCCAATAGTGCAAATTGTTTATTAGTTCTCTGTAGCAAAAGCAAAAACAAAAGCTTCAAGAAAACAGAAGATAATGTGATATTTTGTGTTTGGCAATGAGTTTTATTGATTTATTTGATTAACAAATATTCATTATGGCATGATGATGGACAGTTACCCATAATAGAGTTAGTTTAAAGCATAAAATATTCCAACTCCAATCTTACTACCAGTGTGAATTTCCCTTCACCATTGTCCCGAGATTCACAATCACAATCCAGCTCACTGTCTTTTTTTATGTAAAGTAAAATAAAGTTTTGTTTGAAAATGATTAGGAACAGCAAGAGGAGAAAGAGAGAGCTAGAGCTAGGTATGTATATATATATATACAGACAGCACTGGTTTGTATAGGATTTCTTTCAACTTTTCTCAGTTCTTCCCATCTAGGGTAAGGATTGGGATTAGTTGTTGATCTTCTTTGATGCTATTTGCCTGACCTTTATTCTTCAAGTCTGATTTCTTAAAAAATACATATTTTATTGGATTACACTTGATAATTAGGACTCATTCTGGTTCTTGCTCATAACTGGTGGAGATCAGGAAACCATCCTGACTGAGGATTGTACCAGGTTGGCCATGAGTCAGGGAAGCTCCTGCTCACTGTCCTGTCCCTCCAGTCCCCAAAGACACATCCTGAGTTTGAATATTGTAGATTGAGTTCCATGCCTACAGTATTGTTGGCTCTGTGGCTTAAATATATAAGTACCCTGACATCTGTACCACCAAAGTACTCGAGGCTGGGGTTCTCCTTGTTACACTCCAAGGTAGGGAGTGCTTGAGCCCCTTAAGACATCCATATGTGAGGCTCCTGATTTCTCTCTGGTCTCCGTGTAGTCTCCTTGGACCTTTCTATAAGGGCTGACACAGTTTTTTAGTTACTAACAATGATCAATATTGCATGTTTGCTGTTTTAATATAAAATATAATGTCTGATGTCCACGTGTCTGGGTCAGGCCTTTCTCAGCACAGCACAATTTGGCACCTTTAGCCCCCTCAGTGGATGGGTCTGAAGATCCAGGGTAGTTGGAGTGGGGAAATAATTCATGAGCATTCAGATAAAGTTTCACTGTATTCAGCCAGTTTTATTTCAAGGCCTTGTTTGCAATATACTTTTCCTCACATTGCTTATTTCAAACAGTTTCCTCTCTGCTGCCTCTCCTCTGGCTCTCTCCTTCTTTCTCTCCTCCCTTTCCCCCTTTCCCTTCTCTTTATCTTCTAAATCCTCACCACCAAGGTGAGGAGGTCACCCTGACAGAACTCTTAGGGTATTGGGGGAGCAATAATTACACATGATATTTAAGGTTTGAAATAATATTAATATTGTTTTCTCATGCACATAATTCCAATCCCACACCCATCACCAGTGTACTCACTTCCTCTTCAAGAACTCCAACAACCTCCTTCTCAATCCCCTTCTCCTTTCAACTCAATGTGTGGATAAGTTTAAAATAATGTTTCTGGCATTGCACCCTTGTGGCACCCTATTAATACAGAGAAAAAATGGAGCTGCTGCCCAGAGAACTGGAAGTCATTTGGTTCCAACTGCTACTTCATTTCTACTGAAGAGACAACTTGGGAGAAGAGTAAGAAGAACTGTGAAGGGTGGTAGGCTCACTTACTGGTGATCAATAGCAAGGAGGAACAGGTACTTTCTAGGTGAAGTTGGAGTCACAGTCCATTTGATTTTTCCCCACTGTTGTAGCCTTTGAAGGAGGTTTTCATAGTTGAGGATATTGATGCTGATTCAGTAAAGTTGATGGGAATAAATATCTAAGTCTTTGAATTCCACACCATCTTCAGCTACTCCTAAATTATCCCCTTGCTATAAATTGGGGAAATTTGTAATATAATCTGAGGCAGTGGAATGGAAGGACAAATACCATTATTATTTGAGAATATTAAGCAGATTTTCAAAATTGAAAATCCAGTCAAATAGTAAAATATTATTTGAGATTTTAATATGTAACTATTGGGAAATTATGAACCACTTAGTAGAAGAGGTATATTAAATCAAATAGGTTGTAAGTCTATTATGGGGAATCATATGTGACATTTGGCAATGAATGTAGGTCGATTGTTAGGAAATGTGAAGTCATAGGATTGGAGAGATAGCAAAGTGGTAGGGCATTTGCTCTGTATGAGGTCAACCCAGGAAGGATGGTGGTTTGATTCCTGGTGGTTCATTTCCCGGAATCCCATATTGTCCCCTGAGATTATCAGGAGCAATTTCTGGACGAAGAGCCAGGAGAAATCCCTGAACAATGCCAGGTGTGACCTTCGCCCCCCAAAAAGTGAAGTCATAAAATTTGATTCTAGATGGATACATATCGAAACTAATATGTTGAAGGAAATGATAGAGGGAAAAGGAGTGAAATTGAATGATGACACTTAATTGTGGGATATATAACATAAAAGAGAGGTAGTGTGGTAAGAATACCTAAAGACAATAGATGTGAAGGCCTTGGAGGACTGGGCCAAGGTATGAAGCTTGCCACAAAGAGTGTGTGTGTATGTGTGTGTGTGTGTGTGTGTGTGTGTGTGTGTGTGTGTGGGTGTAGTTAGAGCAGAGAAGGGACCACTATGACATGATAGTTGGAAAAGATTCCTCTAGACAAGAACTGGGTGCCAAAAGGAGATAATGTGATATGCGTGATACCCCTTAATTAACAATGTTGCCAAAAGGAAGTAATGTGATATGCATGGTACCTCCTAATTAACAATGTTGCAAACCACACTGTCTACAAGAAATAAAAAGGAAAACAGAGAGAGAGAGAGAGAGAGAGAGAGAGAGAGAGAGAGAGAGAGAGAGAGAGAGAGAGAGAGAAGTAAAACGCCTGTGATAGAGCAGGTATGGAGAGGTAGTAGGAACAGTAGGAACAGGAGAGAAATTGGGATATTAGGGGCATGAAATGTGCATTGATGAAGAGATGGATGTTGGACATGATATGACTGAAACTCAATTATGAACCACTTTGTAACAGTATCTCATGGTGATTCAACCAGAAAGATAAATAAAAATGGAAAATAAGAAAAGAAAAGGAAATGAATGTAAAGCTGAAGGTATTTCAAGAACCGAAGCACGTGTTTAGCTTGCAGAAGTACCCAGGACTCATACCAAGCACTGAATGTTTAACTAAGAACCCCCTGGATTGACCCCTTAGCAACAATGTGCAAGTCCCCAAAGAAAAAAATGGAGTTATGACATTTGTGAAATGATGAAAGGAAAATAATTTAATTTGGGGGCCCGGGAGATAGCATGGAGGTAAGGCGTTTGCCTTTCATGCAAAAGGTCATCGGTTCAAATCCCGGTGCCCCATATGGTCCCCCGTGCCTTCCAGGAGCAATTTCTGAGCATGGAGCCAGGAGTGACCCCTGAGCACTGCTGGGTGTGACCCAAAAACCAAAAAAAAAATTTAATTTGCAAAAAGTTCTCTTGCTTAACTCTGCAACCTCCTACCTCTTAGTAATGAGAAGCAGGGAAGTGAATATGAGTATCTAAAACTGGAATGCTCTGTCCATTCACTGCTGGTGACTGGTGGAATTTGCTTCCATGTATGCTGATTAGTGCTATGTTTTCAGTGTTGGTGTCTCCTTTTAATTCATATGTTGAATCCTGGTTTCCAAAGGTGAAGGTACTAGGAAGTGTGCTTTGGGAAGAGGCTGATGTGAGAAAGTAAGTGCCATCATGCATGGAATAATGAAATTAGAAAGAGATCACACACAATTATCTTTTTTTTTTTTTTTTTTTTT